>JAPKLY010000223.1:396275-415703 GCA_026898435.1 Prunella vulgaris | reverse complement strand
TCTTCTCTAATCCTCAAGCTTATCTCAAGCTTAGATCCTTTTATCAACATTTGCCCCCCAGTATATATTTTGATTTGACATCAAAGTATATGCTGGAATTGATCTTTCATTATGTTAGTAAGCAACTGGGCGAGCAACTGGGCGAGAAGCTTTAGCGAGTAACGTGGTGCTCGCCCCGGAGCTCGCTTTCTCTCTCCTCGGCAATTAAGGCAACCCCCCTGAAAACGAGGTGCCTCCTCGTTTCGTGCGCCAATCAGTCGCATGAAAAGGCGTGCCTTTTCAGAAACTTTTCAAATGTTTTGCAACTTGGTCCCTGAAATTCTTTTCCCTCTTTCACTTTGACCCGAACATATAAATAGGGTTTCTTAGCCACTATTCATCTTCCTCTTCATTTACCCTTATTCTCTGAAAATTTCCGGCGCTCCGATCTCTGATCTTTTTCCGACGACTTTAGCGATCTTCACTTATTCCGGTGAACAGTTTTGCGACTCAACATTCCAGGTAGTTTCTCAATTCCTTTCATCTTTTCTTCACATTACCTTTATTTTCTTTTAATTTTTGCATGTCTATTTTATATACTTGTTTGCCGGAATTTCTGATTGGGATTTTGTTGACGACGCCCACCATCCTTAGTTAATCACACCCTAGGGTCAACCTTGTCTTTACCTCTTTCTTCCTGAATCCATGTCGTCATCCTCGAGCCGGACGATTTCTCATCGGAATCCGGGCAAACGGCCCATGGTGGAGAATGTAGAGGAAGGTGGCCCGATTGCGGGCTTGTCCTCGGTCCATCTGGCAGGGTCTGATTCCGCGGTTGATGAAGTCAATCGGTTTTTGGAGAAAGAAGGCGAGCAAGCCTGCGAGGGGCCTGGCGAGCATCCCGGCGAGCAGATGTGCGAGCAAGAAATCGAACAGCCCGTCGCTCGCCCAGAGGGGGATGATACGGAAGATGTAGAGACGCTTTCCAGTAGTGATGAGAGTGACGACTCTATCACTGAGTGGTTCGAGTCTGCCGGCTTTCCACGACCTCACATGTCCGAGAGGTCCTTCCCGGAAGGTGTTGCACAAGAATTTGACTGGAGAGCGTACTATGAGCGATATGCCGCCGATTTTCCAACCCCTCCTCGACAGTATCGAGAACTCGAGGAAGGTGACCGTACCCCTTACAAAGCGAATACTGTAGTTAGCGTTATTGACGAGGATGACCTCGACAGTATCCGTAAAGAGTATCACATCCCTTGCGATGTGACGATGTACGCTCCTCGGGAGAAAGAAAGAGCTGACTGCCCCCCGGAGGGTCTGACGGCCATTAACATTCACACTTTGGCTGCCCGTGTAACTTTGCCACTCCATCCTCTCATCGGCCGCTTCTTGGAGACAACGGGTCTGGCGATTACCCAACTGACGCCCAATGCTTGGACATATTTGATATCCATCTGTACTGTCTTTGCCTTGGAGAAGTACAAGGATCGCCTGACCCCCCAAGAGGTTAATTATACCCTTTGCCTAAGTAAATGCTCTGAGGAGGGCCAGGGCTATTATTACCTTAAGGCGAGGAGCGACATGAAGATCCTTGAGGGACTACCCAACAAAGTGAGAGACTGGAAAGAATAATTCTTTTTCATCGGCGGTGACTGGCGGGCTCCTGACAATAATGAGGGTCTCGGGGGACGTATTATGTCCCCTACTGAGTTTGGCGAGTTACAGCATAGGACTCATTTGTACTTTTAGATTCCACCCTCGTTACAATATCTGACCTTCTATGTTATTTGTGTTTTCAGGCTTGATCCCTCAACGTTGGAAGAAGACTAGCTTGTCTGAGGAGTTCAAGTTTACCTGCATTCTTGTTTGCCGTCGGAACAAGAAGGACAAAACTTTTGATTACTTGAACAAATTCAGTTGCCGCGTTGCCTCGGGGTTAATTACCACTCCTCACCATCTACGAGCTCAGGTTGTTCGTCCCGCAGGTACATCTATTTTGATTCCTTGTTCAGTATTCCTTATCTTTCATGAAAAAATTTTCTAACTCTTTTTGCCTCTTCATGCTTGCAGTTCCTGAAGTGTCCATCGCCATCCCTCCATCTTTCAAGACTTTAAACCAGAAATTTGGGATGGCACGTACCAAGAGGGATCCTCCATCCGTGGTGTTAGCCGCTCAAATTGCTGCTAAGACTACCAAGAAGACTGGTGGTCCTGGGCCAAACACTCGATCTGCTGCCCCTCGGGCTCCTCGTACCGAGGATCGTCAAGCCCCGAGTAGTTCTCCAAGCGGTGGCACCCGGCGAGTGCTCCGAGGAGATGGTTCACGCATTGAGCGTGAGGGTGAGGCTGCCAAGAGAGCCAGAATTACAAGATCTTTAGCCCCAGGAGGCTCGGGCCGAGTCGAGGTTCCAGAATCAACTCTTCCTGCCCCTGTTGGCACTTCTTCCGCTCCTGCCCCCATACGATCTGTTGGGCAGTTGTCGGATGTCTCGATCCTTGGATGGGATCAGGATCGAGCAGCAGGGTAATACTCCACAAACCTGTAGCATACTTATACTTTTGAACATTTTTCAGGCTTGTTTTAGACTTATTTGAATTCTTACTTAGGTACGATCCCTCACGCTACCAACACCGGAGCGCAGCTGTACATCATTTCGCACTCGCCCGTCCTCCGAAGTCTCTCAACGAGCTCAAGGGTTCTACTCGCCTTGCCGTCGAATCCACCGTTAGGCATTGGTCTCAGCCTCAAGAGGACATCGTTCAGCGCCAGTCAATGACGGATAATATCCGTACGGCCATGCATCATACGAGTGGGGCTCTTTTCAGTGCTCAGCGCGCCCTTGAGCAAGCTGTCACCTTGGAGAAAGCTTACGCTGTGCTGTCAGATAGTGTGAGGAAAGAGAGAGATGAGGCTAAGAAGAAGGTAGCTATAGCAGAGGCCAAAGCCAAGGCCTCTTTGGATGCTGAAAAGTCGGCCCTTGCCAATTCTGAGAGGGCCCACGCCGAGGCTGAGAGTTTACGTGCTGAGTTGATGAGCTTGCGTGCTCAGTTGGAAGAGAACAGAGTGGCTCGGAGGAGGATTACCGAGTTGGAGAACGAACTCCAAACTACTCAGACCCAACTTGCCGAGCACAAAGCGGCCCATACTGACTGCTATACCACCGAGGCTGTTGCTAACATTCGAGTCGAGTCCTCCGACTTTGGCTTCGTTTATGCCTTTGCCGAGAATCTACGGGCCTATCACCATGCTGTTGGTGAGAACGAGGACCCCTGGACGGCTTTGAAGAAGGAGTTCACCGACTTCCTTACCGAACGTCCTCTTAAGGAAGGTTTGGTGGTGGACATCGGGGATCTTGAAGAAATGGGAGTCGACCTAAGTGTTGTGCCTTCGACACTTAAGATCATCGGTGGAAACTATCCGCCTCTTCAGATTAATGTTGAAGATGATGCGATGGTGGACACTGAGGGTCTATCTCCTTTCGAGGTCCTCCCAGGTCTTTCTCCTTCAGGCGCCGGCGAGCAGGTGGGCGGCCAGGCAGGCGATCAGGCTGGCGACCAGGCTGGCGATCAGGTGGGCGACCAGCTTGGCGACCATTAATATGATGGGTTTCTTTCTTTTTGTTTCAATTGTCTTTGGAGACGTTCTTACTTTTGCTTTTTCGCCCTTGAAGGCACCCTATATGTACCCGAACACCTTTTGCCGTTTAATGCATTGGCAGTTTTTCTTTTATTGGCTTTCGCTTATATTTACTTCTGCTGTTGATACTTCTGTCTTAGTTATTTAGTACTCGCTTTTTGATGTATGGTGTTTTAATTGATTCGTCTTACTTTTCCTTTTTATGGAATCGCGAATTTACACCTTATTTTTCATCTCTTTGGATGTAGGCTTATTGATTGGTAAGGACTCCCTTTTAATGGTTATAACCTTAGGGTTAGTCTCAATACCTTGCCTTTATTGTGGACTTGTAAGTCTTTAGAGCTTATAACTTGAGACATCTTTTGATACATCAATTCGAAAGGAATTCTTCTTTATTCAATAGAATAATAACTTTACAGATTTGTCCACGTCTATTATGGACTTGCTTGCCCCTATACATGTTGGACAAGCAAGGTTTTCTTGAGAAATTTACATAAGTCTTCATTGGTAGAACTTCTTGAGATGTGTCGCATTCCATGTGTATGCCGAAGGATTACCTTGCATATCCTCCAGGTCGTATGTCCCATTCGGCCAACTTTTTGTTACTTTGAACGGACCTTCCCATTTCGGACCAAATACTCCAGTCGGGACTGCTAATATCCTTCGCATCACTAGGTCACCAATTTGGAATTTTCTATCTTTAACCTGCTAGTTGTAGTATTTCTCGGCTCGTCGCTTATAGACTGCACTTCTGCCGAGGTTCTTATTTCTTCAATCAAGTCTCTCTCTACAGCCATATCATTTTCATTTACTTCCTCGTTGTACTCGATTATCCTCCATGTCCGATGCTGGACCTCTACTGGGACGACTGCTTCCACTCCGAAAGCCATTGTGAATGGTGTCTCCCCGGTACTTGTTCTGTAAGACGTTCTGTAGGTCCATAAGACCTCCGGAAGCTCGTCAGCCCAACTCCCCTTTTTTTCTTCTAACCGGATCTTTAGGATGTGCTTCAAAATTTTATTTACTGCTTCAACTTGTCCGTTTGATTGAGGATGATATGGTGTGGAGTAATGTTTCTTGATGTTCCACGATGTGCAAAAGTCTCTTAACTTATTTCCATCAAACTGCCTCCCGTTATCCGTGACTATCGACTGTGGTAACCCAAATCTGCATATCAGGTTCTTCCAAATAAAGCTTATCATCCTCTCTTGGGTTATCGTCGTTAGTGCTTCAGCTTCGGCCCACTTAGTGTAATAGTCCACGGCCACCACTACAAATTTTACCCCTCCCTTCCCGGGAGGGAATGGGCCGATCAAGTCGATACCCCATTTAGCGAATGGCCATGGACTATATACTGACTTCAATTCTTGTGCTGAGGTGTGGATGCTTGGAGCGAATTGTTGGCACTTCAAGCATCTCTTAGCATATCTGATAGCATCCTTTCGCAGTGTCGGCCAATAATACCCTTGCCTGATGGTTTTGTAAGCCAAGGTTTGCCCCCCAGCATGTCCTCCACACATCCCTTCATGGATTTCTTTCAACACCTTCTGTCCTTCTTCTGAAAAAAGACATTTGAGTAATGAGAGTGAAATTCCTCTTTTATATAATTGCCCTTCAACCATCGTGTATCTCGCAGCCTGTTTCACAATCCGCTGTGCTTCCCATGGGTCTCCTGGCTGCTCTCCGTTGGACAGGTATTTGCAGATAGGTGTTCGCCAATCATCGGTAGACTGTTGCTGGCTATTGATTATCTGTTGCCCCCTCTTCAACACTTGATTAACATAATCAAATGTTGAAGGATTAATTAACTTTGTGACCACCACTTCTGAGATGCTTGATTCTCCGGTGCTCGTGGCTAACCGGGCTAAAGCATCTGCTTGGGTGTTCTCTAGTCGGGGGATCTGCTCAATGTATACTTGCTCAAACTTTGATATCAGGTGTGCAACGATCCTTTGGTAAATGATCATTTGTCGATCTTTCGCCTCGTACTCTCCTCGGACTTGAGATATGATTAGCTGCGAATCTCCGAAAATCTGAAGCCTAGTTGCCCCCACCGCTAATGATAATCTCAAGCCTGCAATAAGCGCCTCGTATTCGGCTTCATTGTTGGTTGCTAGGAAATCGAACCTTATTGCTGAGGTAAACACTTGTTTGTTGGGACTTACTAGGACGACACCTGCTCCGGCTGTGGAACTTGTTGCTGAGCCGTCTACATAGAGGTGCCATGGGTAAATACGTCCCCTCGTCGGATCTTGAGGGTAGGTTAGCTCTACTATGAAGTCTGCCAGAGCCTGCCCTTTGATCGCTGTTCGGGGTGCGTATGTTATACCATACTGGCTAACCTCTAGTGACCACTTTAACAATCGTCCGGCAGTATCAGGTCTATGTAAGACTTGCCTCAAGGGAAATGTTATCAAAACTTCCACTTGATGGTCGAAGAAATACGGCCGGAGCTTCCGCACACTCATTACCAATGCATATGCCAATTTCTCCATTGGGGAATATCGCAGTTCAGCCTCGTGCAGCACTTGGCTGACATAATATATTGGTAAATGCGTCTTTCCTTCTGCACGCACCAAGGCTGAACTTATGGCCATTTCTGATGCCGCCAGGTATAAGTACAGCTTTTCTCCTGGTACCGGCTTTGACAGGATTTGGGGATTGCTGAGGTAATTCTTTATATCTTCGAACGCCTTTTGGCAAGCATCCGTCCATACATAGTTGGTCATCCCGGTTCTTTTGCAGATGCCTTTGCCTTTGATAGACTCGAAGAAGGGTCTATTCTTGTCCCCAGATCTGGATATAAACCGATTGAGTGCCGCGAGACATCCGGTAAGTCTCTGAACTGCCAGTATATCCTTCGGTGGTCCCATATCTAGGATACATTTGACTTGCGATGGGTTGACTTCTATGCCTCGTTGACTTACGAGATGTCCCAGGAATTTACCGGATTGTACCCCAAAGCTGCTTTTCTTTGGGTTAAGCTTCATGTTATACGCTCTCATGATGTCGAACGCTTGCTTGAGGTGCTCCAGATGATCTTCTTTTCTAAGACTCTTCACAACAATGTCGTCTACATAGACCTCCATTGTGTCTCCAAGGTGTTGGTCGAACATCTTGTTGACTAACCTTTGATATGTGGCACCGGCGTTGATCAACCCGAAGGGCATCCTCTTCCAACAAAATAAATTTTTATTTGTATAGAAGGTTGTATGTTCTTGATCATCAGGGTGCATGGCAATCTAATGATAACCTGCAAAGGCATCCATGAACGTCATTAATTCGTGTCCCGCCGTGTTGTCCACCAGCTGGTCAATGCGGGGTAAAGGGAAGTTATCCTTTGGACATGCGGCGTTAAGATCTGTGAAGTCTATACATAGCCTCTATGTTCCATTTGGCTTTTTGACCAAGACAGGGTTCGCCACCCATTTGAGGACATAGTGCTTCCTTTATGAGTCTATTGTCTAATAGTTTCTTCACCTCTCCGGTCAATGCCTCATACTTGTCTGGCCTATATTTTCTCCTCTTCTGGCGGACAGGCTTCTTTGTGGGATCTATATTCAGGCGATGGCACGCGTGCTCTACCGGTATGCCGGTCATATCCTCGTGTGACCATGCAAACACATCGATGTTTAACCGAAGGAATTCCTCCATTCGGCCTCTATACGACTCCTCCAACTCTGACCCGATAAAAAGTTCTAGATTTTCTTTATTTGGATCAACTCGTATGGATCTGAGCTCCTCCACCGGTGTGGCGCGTCGCTTTTTATCTTTCCACCTGGGATCATCAATTGGTCCTTCAAGGTGCGTTTCCATCTCCACCGGGGTAGGTTCATAGCCCAACCGGGGCTCAATGTCTTCCGAGGCCTCTGTCTGATCCTCCGGCGCTGCTTCCATTCCACCACTCTCTTTGGCTACGGTCACAGGATCTTGATCTTGATTTTTTGGGTTATTAACCGTTTGTTCCTCGTTCAGCCGGTCTTGCTGGAATGCATTATCCACCTCCATGTCTTCCGGTGTCTGGTCTATTTCCATCATTTCGGTATCTACCGAAGCGTTATCCAAATTGCTCGGCCCACTTGTGGAGGGCTGTGATGTTGGATCTTCAAACACTAACACCTGGTTAATGGGCTTTTTCAAAGTTAATAGGCATTCCCGCGCCTTTTTTTGATCCCCTTTAACCGTACCTGCACCTTTAAGAGTTGGAAATTTGATACAATAGTAGTAAGTGGAACATGCAGCTTTAAATTCAGAAATGAAAGGGCGGCCGAGGAACCCGTTATAGGTGGATGGTTGATCTACGACTAGGAAATCTAACAACCTTGTCATCCTCCTTTCCGGGTCCTCTAGCGCTACAAGTTCTACCGGCAACCTTATTACACCTAGTGGGACGGTCACAGCTTCTCCGAATCCCACTATCTTGTGATTGCAATCCTCTATGTAGGATTCATAATCTCCTAGCTGGTCTAGTGTCTTTTTGAACAGGATATTTGTGTAAGCTCCCGTATCCACTAGCAGTCGGTGTACTCTTGCGTTCATGATATTGGCGCTGATAACCAAGGAGTCGTTGTGCGGTGTAAGGATCCCTTCGAGATCTGCTTGAGAGAAAGTCAAATCCGCAATTGGTTTCGTAGCCACCTTTGATCCGGACCCTATCTCTTGCACCTGATTGACCGCCCAAATTTCTGCTTTCTTATGTCTTTTTGATGTTGGACGGCCATCTACCATCCCTCCTGCCGAACCAATCTCTTCGATCACAAGGATTTCTCGGTTCGGCTCCAGATGCGTCGGCCTTGCTGGTGGACCCCTTCTTACTTGTCTATTTGGGGCTCTCTCCACCTCATCGCTTCCTTCATCATCCGAGGCTTCCTGTCTTGTCGGACGTTGTCTTTTTTCTGGAGCCTTCTTTACGAAGTCGGCTAGTTTTCCATCCTCATAGAATTTCCATAATTGTTTCAACAGATCGCGGCATTCACTGGTGAAGTGCCCGATACTTTGATGGTATGCACAAAACTTGTTTGGGTTTAGCTTGCTGCGATCTTGCCTAATCCTTCGGGGTGCAGCCAACATATCTTGATCCTTCATAGCTGTGAAGACGTGATCAATCGTGGTAGTCAACACTTGGTTCAATTTTTCCTTATATTCTGCCGTGTCCCCAAATGATTTCAAATTTTTCGGGGCCTTGTAACCACTACCACCAGGCTTCTTTCCATTATTTTTATCCTCATTCTCTGGGGCTAACTGCTTGGCCATTGCTTCTTGCATTGCGACGTACACACCAGCTTTGTGGCGGAACTCGGCGTATGTACTAGGACAGGCCAGATGCATTTCTTTCCACAGGTCCGTTCCTTTACGCAGTCCCGCCATGACTGCCACAACCTTTGTGTCGTCACTGACCGCTTCCCCTTCCAGAAGGATTCTATCAAACCGCTCCAGGTATTGTTGGTCAGTTTCCTCGGCCCCTTGCGAGATGTTGGCCAACCTATGTTTTTGTGTCAGATACGTTCCAAATCCCGAAAAGTGGGATAGGAACTCCCGGGTCAACTGCCCAAACGATTGAATCGATCCCGGTGTCAATGCTGAGAACCATCTGTGTGCCCGGTCTCCAAGAGTTAAGGGAAAGTTCCGACACTGCATCGCATCCGATGCCCCCATTGATATCATATAATCGGCATATTTTGAGATGTGAACCTTGGGGTCAGACTCTCCCTCGTACAACACTAGTGAGGGAAACTGTATTTTCTTCTGGATTGGTGCAGTTAGGATGACTGGCGACAATGGTGATACTGGGAGTGATGTGTATGTCTCCACCTTGTCCTTGATGGCCACCTGGTGTTGTAAGTCCTCCACAGCTTTCTTCAATTTTTCGATCTCTAGGACGGACGACCCACGGGACGATCCCTCTCCTTGAGGCTGTTCCGGGTGCACCTCATGATGACGCGCTGCCCCCGGCAGTCCCTCACTTCGGGCGATTTCCCGGTGTGGTTGCTGGAGGTTACTCGCGGCATTTGGTCCTAACCTCTCAGATGCCCGTCTCCTCAACCTTTCTTACACCGGCCTTCGTTGGTGCCGGGCATCAGACTCGCAAGGCTCCTGGCGATATGAATGCTCCGACCTTCTCCCTTCTGAGTGATGACTTTGATTACCGCGCTTATCGCCTTGTGACCCGTCAAGGCGTTCAGGTTGATCATATGCTTGGTCAGCTGGTCGCCCCGCTGGTCGCCCATCTGCTCGCCCAGCTGGTCGCTGGTTTGAGAGTGGGGGTTGTGGTCCAAGGCGATCAGACATTTTTTGTTTGCCTCTTGAACTCTCGGGCACGACACATCCACTACTGGCCTCCTCCTCCTGAGGATGGTAGCTTGTTCGAGTATCATGTCTCGTCTCAGTCTGGGCAACCTGAATTACCGGACGACGTGTCATCACCACCTGCTGCCTTTGTAATTGTTTCAGGGTGGTCATCGCTCTCTCGATGTCCTCGGGCGTTCTAACCATTGATTCAATGGTAGTTTCAATTTGTTGACCGACCGGAGCCGCCGGTAATACCGGGACACGAGCTTGTTCAGTTTGACGGTGTCCGGATGGTCCTCGTCCCCTCCACCTTCGACTTGTCGAGGTGGTGCGGGATTCATCGTGGGAGGCTTCGTACGTATGTCTCGTCATTGTTTCCGGTGACAATTAAGTATAGTAGATGTGTTTTTAAAGAAATCTTTTCTAGCTCGTGTTTTCAAAGACAATAAATTCTTGAAAACACTCACAATTGAAGATATTCTTCAAAATGTTTACCGAACTTCGAAGGGCGTTCTTGGTGTTCTTGAGGAATGATGAAGAATGAGTATCGAATTCTTCAATTGACGGAGGTTCGGCCCCTTCTTCTAGCGCCAAATTGTTGAGCAATTTATGTAACCGAAAGATTTATGTGGCTAATTATACGTAGAAAATCACTCAATCAATAATCTAAAGATGTAATTTGGATTAGTAATAGGAATTATAATTGGAAAAGTAGAGAGAGAAATTGTGTAATGTATTTCTTGTATTTGGGAAATTAGATCCTTACAAATGAGGTTTTTCCTCTTATTTATACCCCTCTAAGGGTGAGGTGGCATCTTTTTAAGCCATATGGCTTGTGGGGGTGACAAGTGTCCGCCACTTGTCACCCCCTCCAAGCTTTGCCCCACTAACTCTAGCCTTCAACGATCCGGACCTTTCATACAGGTTCTTTGGACATCTTGTGTCTTCTTTCCCTCGAAGGAGAGACGGACAATGTGGCGAGCAAGGGGGCGAGCATTTCGGCGAGCAGCATGGGCTTATCTTCTAAACTTGCTGCCTTGTTATATCCAGGCTAAAGGCGACCATCGGGGCGAGCAGGTGGGCGAGCATCAAGGCGGGCAATATAGTCCTGGCTTCATAGACTTGTTACTTGGTTGTACTCGGAGCCTCGGGCGATCAATATGACGAGCAGCACAGCGAGCATTGGTGCGAGCAACTGGGGAAAGGCCACGTAGGCTTGTTTCTTTGACACCTCTAACCTCGAGCGAGCACTTGGGCGAGCAGCCTGGCGAGCAGCTTATACCTTCTTGCCTGTTTATACTTGGTTCTTCTCTAATCCTCAAGCTTATCTCAAGCTTAGATCCTTTTATCAACATTTTCTTCTCTAATCCTCAAGCTTATCTCAAGCTTAGATCCTTTTATCAACAATTATACTTATTATAAGAAGTTAATTTATTATCAAAGATTTTATCAAAATATATAATGCAATTAAAATTTGTAGATAAAAAATATTTGAAAGTAATTAATTTTAAACAGTAAAACTATAATTCTATGATAATGGAAAATATAAATGGTTATGAGTCAAGATGTGTTTCAAAGAGATAAGAAATTTAAAAGGATATTGACGTAGTTTCAATATGGAAAATTTTCATATGTGATGTGTATTGCTAGTGATATTGAAATTAATTATGTCACATAGAATACAAGAAATACTCTAATCCTTTACAATTTTTACAAGTGAAATAAGTGATTGAAATATGTTTTAAGATGAGTAAGCCAACTATCAGCTATCAGAGTATAATTTTATATTAGATACTTATTTTTCTGTATGTATTTAAATTTTCAAAGATATTAAATATAAACACTTCAAATTCAATCAAAATTTATTATTCTATCTATAGTTGTAATATAAATATAGATAAATCATATGACACACACAAATTTTGTACTTTTCTTGTATTTTGTACTCATTTCGCGAAATGGTATTCCCCTGTCCCACCATTACTTTCACACTTGCTTTATTTGGACGTCTTAACTTTACTTTCTTACACCTAAAAAATATATACTTTACACTCATCTTTTTCGAGTTGAGCTCGAACTAAGCTCGACAACTCTCTAAACAAAATTTTTATGAGCTAAATTTGAACTATTTGCGAGCCCAATATTTTTTATTGGAGCCAAACTCAAGCTCACAAATTAAAGACCGAGTCGAGCTCGAGCAAAAAAAAATTCTAACGAGCGAAACTTGAGCTTGGTGGTATTTTATATTCCTAACTTTTTTCGTCCCACTATTATTTGCACCATAAAATTGACATACTTTTTAAAAAATATACTCTCTCCGTCCCAACATTTTCTTCATAGGTGAAATTTCACACATATTAAGAAAAAATAAAGTATGTGAGTGTGAAATTAAATAATAAAATATAAAAAGTGTACTTTATTGACTTTTGTAAGTGTGAGTTGTTTCCTTTTTTGGAGTGTGAAGAAAGAGTTGGGACATCTATATATATAAGGAAAGTGTAAAATTTATCTTGGGACAGAGAGAGTATATAATAGGTGGAGTTACGAGGGATATTAAGTGAAAAAAAATTATTGGATTATGTGTTATATGGGCCTAAAAGACAAAAAAATTAATGACAATTCTTGTAAATATATAAATATTGTGAGGATAAAATTTAATAATTTTTTTTCAATGTGTAAATAATTGTGGGATTGACAAATAAGGAAAGTGTCCAAATGTGGAATGAATGAAGTATAATTTTAGGGTTTTTTAGGGCATTCTATTTTTAAAAGATGGCTTTTCATACTAATTTTGAAACTTAATCATTCTTACATATGGTGATCTCATGAGAAATAATTTTTTTTATACTTGATATTTGGTCTAAAGACGGACTAATTCGAGAGACGCATAATCCATTGTCCACTAATCGGGAGATCCATTTCAAGTTAGAGCAAAATTCTGTATGAACTGATCCATCTAAAAAATTGATTGCACCTTATAAGTTTCGAACCTGATATTCAACTTTAAAAAAAGAAAATGTATAATAAATTTGTATTTTATAAATTATCATGCCAAAGAAAAATATATTCTTTTTAGAGATGTTTAGCGTGCTTGCCCTAACCCATAGGGTTAGCCTTACAGGATGATGGGCCTAAACGGTCTAGGGCCTTAGCGGTTCATTCTTAACGGGGTGCTAATAGTTGGAACTTAAACCTAATCCTAGCGGTTTGCAGCCTAAACGGGTCACTAACGGGCTACAAAATAAAAATCATTAAAAAGTAATTTTAAATTAAAGGGTTACAATCAATTTCCCACATGTATTATATCACTTATTTCAATTTGCAACCTGTACTATTTTTTTTATCAGATTGCAACCCGTACTAAGAAAAATTTACATAATTCTACCTAAAGTGAACTTTTGTTATTTTTTTTTACAGTGCTATATTTGTTAAGATTATACTCGTCATTCCACATTATTTATTTACTTAATTTATATTATAATTATTAATTATTAAAAATTGACGATAAAAAATATAACTTTTATAGAACGATAACAAAATTGGAATTTGATTAATAATTTAAATCGATTTCTGTATATCAATGTATATAGCAATGTTCTAAAAGTCGCTAGTCGGTCGGACCACTAAGGTCTAGCGACTATTTAAAATATGTTTTTATTTATTTTAAATTTTTTATACCAATAAATTCTTAAAGGACATATTTAAGGGACGTTGGTATGAATCTAATATGAGAATGATAATTAGTATAATTAAGGGGTAATCACTATGGTATAAATGATTATCCACATGTTTAATATATTCGTATGATCTCATTCATACATAACAAATAATACTCTACCGTACCAAAAAATATTGCAGACTTTCTATTTTGATCTGTCCCGGAAAAGGTTTACATGCCTAAAAGTGGAAATTATTTATTAAACTCCACTCTCACAATACACATTATACCATTTTTAAAAAAAAAAAACTGTATGTCCAAAAGACGCCGCAATGTCTTTTGGGATGGACGGAGTACCAAACACTATTAATGAGTATAAATTCTCATACATTTTCATTCCCCACCCTCATTACCCCGATCAAACGGACCCTTAATTCTAGAATTAAAATTTAAGAGTTTATTGTTTTAATTTTACCTAAAATTTTAATTATCTAGTTGTATTTTTTCCTAATAAATTAATAAAGTTACTCCTCCAATTCTATTTTAACTTAAATATTTTTTTATTGTCTCACTATACCTTTTATATCCCATAAAGAAAATTAAACACTTTTACAATACATTATTTCAAAATACTTTGCATTCATTTATATCAATAATTTTTTTTTTTTAAAAAATGTGTGTTATTAAATTTACTACATTTGACATAAATCCATCTACCAATTTAATTAAAATTACATCACCCCACGTGAGAATTAGTCAACGTAACCAAAATAGCTGGTCAACATACGCGAACAAGTCAAATAATTGGGATATTTGATAAAAGCATTTCTTTGGGTAATTACAGAAAAGAATATCAATAAAGTCACATGCTCAAAGAATAAAAAATTGAATGATTCCACATGCTATATTTGCTGATAAAAAAGCTCAAGTAACTAAAAGTAGTTTTGTATTTTTTTTTCAAGAATATGCCAAATCAATATAAGAAAAGCTATTCATATTTCAGCATATTCATCAGACATTAAATACTCCAATTTTTTTTTTTAAATGTTAAACTCATAATTTTTTTTTTGAAAAAGATAAAAATAAAAATCCTGGAATTCCATCTCACTTGCCTTGAGGTGATAATTGTCTTTTAAGCATTTATTCAAAAGTTAATTTAGTTATGTCCCATACACAAAGTATATCACTATATTTTTATATGGCATGATTTACGGAGATGTTTGGTTGACACCTTTAAAGGGTAAATAATGGTAATCAAAGTTATAGTGTGTGTTTGGAATGACTCTACTATGACCCGTCGGCATCCTTCTCTCCTTACAAAAAAATACACACTCTCTCATCCATTTCTCATCTCGAAACACCTCTCTCTATATTCACCAATTCTTTTATTTATTTTTTTAGGCATTTACATATTAGTTTTAAAAAATGACAATATTTATAAATTATTTCAAAATATTTGCACAGATAATTAATTTTTACAACACAAAAACATATTTATTTTCTTATACAGAATTAATTTATAATTAGTATCAATTTTATGAACAATTTTATAATTTTACCTTATTTTTTCAGCAAGCCACTGTCATATCCTAACAATAATATCTTCTATCATTTTCCTTGCCAATGAATTTCACCCTAACCCAAATGATAGAGGCTAGTCTGATTGTCTCTTTGGTATGTCCAGGGGTGTCATACCGTACCATACCGTATATCATACCAAAATTTTTGGTATGTATTTTTGTAAACCGATACCATACCGAAATTTCGGTATACAAAAAATATATATTGCATACCGTACCAAAAATTTCGGTATACCGTACCATACCGATATTTCGATCTATACCGAAATACCGGTCCATACCGAAATACCGACTATGTCGGTATACCGCCCATACCGGTATATACCGTCATAGCGGTCCATACCGAAATAATTAAAATATAATTTTAATTAAATAAAAATAAATTTAATATTAAATTACCAAAATAGTATATACTGATATACCGAGATACCGAAATATTTTCGGTATACCGGTTTATACTGAAAATATTTCGGTATTTCGGTATATACCGGTATACTGAAAATTTTAAAATTCTATACCGATACCGTACCGAAAATATCGGTATGATATTATATTGTACCGAAATTTTCGATAAATTCGGTATTTTTCGGTATGATAAGTACGGTATACCAGTATTTTCGGTATTTGCTCCTAGGTATGTCATATGAGAGATTATTTTTTACATTCAAAATAAATTAATTTAATGGAGTAATTGTTAACAAATTAAAGCGATAATTATAAATAAATTATACAAGAAAATTATTTTTTATAGGATCGATTCTTAAAAATTTTATTTAATACAAACACTTATATGCATTGATACGTATAGTATCCTTAATATAAATTTGTAATCTTTTTCATCTCTACTATTTGTGCTTCTACTCTTCTTTTTATACGCAAACTCCTTTTCTCCATATTTTCAGATTCTTGATAGTCTTTCATATCATTCTTCAATTAAAATCTTTTTTTTTATCACTTTATATTTAATTTTTTTGTTCCGGAATTGATTTTGTTGATATAATAAGCATTTTTTCAAAAGAGTAACATATTTTCTAATGCTATATATATATGTGTTATTATAAAAATATATACTACTTATATATATATATATATAATATGTTTTAATATAACACATATTTAGAGTTTAAAAAAAATCGGATATGACCCGAATAAAAATGTGTAAAATTTGCGTCCTCTTTTTAAAATTAACAATAATATTTTGTAGGAGAAAAATTCGTCTTCGAAATACCCCATTTTATTAAAGTTCTTTCTTATGATAACAATTCTATGCCATCGAATCTTCCCAACTCATTTTTTCTACTTTAAAAAATAATAATTTATATTCATAAAAATCTAATAAAATATATTTTTATATTTTATTAATTATCTTCACATTTATATATTTTATTTTTTTCTTAATTTGTGTGCTCACATTTTTTCGGGAATATATGATAATTTATCAATTTCAGTTTCCTAATGAGTACCAAAAAGAAATTTCAGTTTCCAAATAATGATAATTTATAAATTAAAATTGAAAAAAAAAAAAGAAGAAACTTCTCTCAACACAAATAGGCAAAAAGTACTTCCACGTAAGCAGTTGGACCCGTTTCGGAAGCATGCGGGGCCACGCGCCATGCCGGGTCGAAACACACGCGCTAGCCCACTGTTTCGTCGGTGGAAGAATTAATTCATTAATAAAAGAAAATGAAAAAATAATTGTAAATCGGGGCCCAGCAACATTTCAGCCCAATAAATCAATTAAAATATTGACCATACAGAAACTAATCGTCCAGATCGACGTTTCCGATCAAGCCACGTGGCAGTTCTGTGGGCCAGCCTTACAGCTAAATGAAAAGACCAAGTTGGGTCTGCCGACAGTCATTGTCATGAGCTGTCGCCCAGCTTGGTTAAAGAGGTTTTGTCATGCCTTATGAGAATTTGACTCGTTATTTTTTTTTCTAAAAAAATAATATTCAGTTTTTTTTGGCTAAATATGTATTTAATTTTAGATAATATATCATGGAAATTAAAGAATTAAAAAGAATGTCGGTATACATCGTACTTTTCAGAAAAATGAATTACTCTCTCCATCACTGTCTAAAGAAAAATAATAATTTTAGTACAAGAGAAAAGTCTGGTAAAATATAAATTAAAGAGATTATAAAAAAAAAGGTAAGAAGTTTATAATGAAATATGTCAAAATTAAAAAAATGAGAAGTTTATAGTGAATAAAAATAGTATTATGTAATAAAAATGAGTGGAAAAGTATAATAATAAACATACTTTAAGAAGTGAAATTTTACAGTTAAATATTTAAATAAATTGAAATAATATTTCATACATTTTATATAAATTTGTTCACTTATTTTATTTAAACTTCTCATATAAATTTTCACCCTAAAAAAATAATTTGCATGTGCATTCACAAATATAAATATATTTATCATATGTTACTACTTAATTTAACTAAAAAAATTTGTAAAATTTCGGATACAAATTTATATGGAATGGAGGTAGTAAAATATTAGAAAATTTATTTTTCGTAGGAAACAGGGTACGTAATTTAAGAATTTTTTTTTTGAATATTTGAGTATGAAATTAAATAATAAAATATAAATATAAAATTTATTGATTTTTATAAATATAAATTATTATTTTTTAGGTGTGAAAAAAGAGTGAGAAATCTTAATTACATATTTTACAGAAAAGTCACGTGTAGAGTTGAACCTTTTGAATAGCCCATATTCGTAAGGGTCCTATTTAAGAGGTGATCCAATTCTGTAATCTTGTGAGTGACATTACCCGGGCGGGCCGGGCCTCAATACAAAAGCCCACTTAATTATGAAATAATTTTCCTTTAATTATTTTTAACACATTAAATTTGTCAATATAAAACTTCATCAGATAAAATACTTGCCTATAAATATTTAAAATGATTTTAAAAAATTTCGTAGAATATCTTCATATATAATTAAAAAAAAAATGCTCCATCCCACAAATTAAAATCATAGTTCATAAGTGTACATAATAATTCATTAATATATTCTCCTATTAATTATATATTAATTATTCATAACTATAAAGTCTACAAAATAATCACAAGATAGCATTACCATTATTGTATAATAAAATCTTAAAAATATATGTTATTGTAAATTCAAAAGATATTATTAACTTTTTCTTTTCTACGGGGAAAAGCTATTATTGTTAACAGTGACAAATATGCAATATCCTAAAGACTCTGTCTTTCTTTTTGAGTAAGAAGACTGGGATATTTTATTACTCCCTCCGTCCCATAGGAAATTGCACCTTACGAGATGATACATTTTTAAAGAAAATATAATTTATATATAAAATAGTATATAAATAAATATATGTATATATTTGTGAATGTGCATGTAAATCAATATTTCTTTTTTTAATAATGTGTAAATTTGTATGAGACATCTAAATAAGGAAAGTGTGTAAAATGCTATGGGAAATGGGGAGTATTAATGTGCTAGGGATCTTGATTTGAAAAATAATTGAAACATCTCTATTTTGATTAATAAGTTAAAAAGAATAAAATTCGAGTTAAAAAAGAAAAGATAGGACAAATTTCGAGAGGACAACTTATTAAAATGGAAAATTCTCTTCCCCTTTCCTCGACCTCTACCGACACTCATTCTCAATGTGTGTTATAATCTAACATGTTATGATTAATAATCTTTTTCTAATCAATTATTGCACGGAAATAGAATAATCCATTCAATAATAATTTCAAATCTCTTTGTAATAAGTTTGAAACATTTATTTATAATACATCATTCATCTATTAAATTTATTTATTATTATGTTTGCACGTATTTAAAAATAAATAAATAAAGGTACTATGGGATCCATTTATGAATAAAATAATTGATTATGACAGTAATAACAAAGATGATGATTTTCATAAAAAGAAAATGTATATATTTTGTGGACGAATGAAAAATAATATAATACATAATTTTAGTAAATAGTGAGAATACTAAACTAGGGTTTCAGACTATAAATCCTAAAAGCCCGACCAATAATAATTAACTAAGAATTCAATAACTATTATTAAAATTTAAACACTAAACTATAATATTCCCTCCATCCCCCAAATTTATTCCCATTTGTAGGCACGAGTTTTGAGAAAAGTGAGATAAAATAGATAAAGTAAGGATATTATGAAATAATTATGGGGTCCACCAGAGAATAAAGTGATGTTTGTGAGTGTGATAATAAAATAATATTTTTTAAAAGAGGAATGAAAATAAATTTGGGGGACGAACGAAAAT
>JAPKLY010000223.1:381382-396265 GCA_026898435.1 Prunella vulgaris | reverse complement strand
AATAATAATAATAATAATAATAATAATAATAATAATAATAATAATAACAACAACATTAATCTTTTATCTCCATCACCTTCTTACAAATACTTATGCATGCATATGCAATAATCTCCGTATGAAAAATAGATTCTATTACTAGAAATGTAATGGATGCCAAATCTAATACTCCCTCCGTCCATGAAAATTGGACTACCCTTGCTGTGCACGGTTATTAAAAAAAGTTGGTGTTGATATGTAAAAATGAGTGCATTAGTATAAGAAAATATTTAATTATTAAAAAAGTACTTGATGTGATGTGTAAAAGTGAATATATGTATATAAAAAATGAAAATAATGATTATAAATTTTCCATTTTAGGTAAGTAGACCATTTATTGTGGACGTCCATTTAAGGCAACGTGGACCATTTATCGTGGACGGATGGGGTAAATAATAAAAATCTAAAAATATACTAAATCAAACAAAATAAAGGTAAGGAATCTAATGCTAATTTCGAAAGTGATTCACAAAATCGCCTTAATAGATGCAAAAGTTGCTTTTCAGTAACCTATATTTTAAATAATTAGGACATGTTATACAATTATTTCGTTAAATTTTAAATAATTAGGACATGTTATATAATTATTTTTCTTGCTGGGAAATAACTTTTAGATACAATTTTAAAAATACAAAATTTTCTATGCACAAATTTTATAGTAGAAATTAATATCGAAATAATCACGAATTGATACAAAAGTAATGCTCTATTTTCAAATAGATACAAATTTTTTGCATAATAGTGTAAACTAAGGTTGAATAATAGAGTTATTTTTTTATTAATATCATTTTTTTTAAAGGAGAAATTAATATCATTAGATGTATTTACTAACATCATTAGATATATTCATTGATACATTAAACTTGTAAAAGTGAAACCATAGTGTAAAATATTATGAAATTAATAAATACATCTAATAATATCATTATATGTTTCATATTATGAACAAATCTCACAGAAGATCTACTCTTTTAAAAAATATTATCACATTGTACTAAAAATTTATTATCAAAATTTTTAAATAGTGAGAATATTTTTATTAAAAGTGACTATCATTTAAAAAAATATTATCAAATTTTATTATAATTCTATTACTTTTTTTCCCGTCTCATATATACATATATATATATATATATTTGCATTTATATATGTTGATCTTGCGAACTAACACCATTGACATATGGATAATTAAAAGGTTTGGCAGGTCGCCGGGACTCACCCAGATCCGTGGAAGTGTAGAGCTCGCCTACTTGGGGGCAACTCACCCACGCAGCTTGCCTAGATGAGCTCGCCCCTATCCCCACAGGGACCTCGCCGAGGTCCATCATCGCACAACGCTCATGAGCCGCGCAAGGCATCGGAGCTCGCCCAGAGCTCTGAAGCCCACCTCCAAGCTCGCTAATGAGCTCGCCTGTTAGTCAATAGGACCCCGATGGCGCGCTCTTTTTCCCTCCGTCTGGTTTATCCACAAGGGTGGTTTACGGCGAGGTTTTTAATGAGGCCCATCTAGTCTAAGGCATAGTAGTAGGACGAGGCACAACATAGGGAGCAGTGTAGGGGACCAGGACGAGGGTTGCGGACCCTCGTCAACACCGGAAGCCATATAGGCTCGTAAGGTGCCGTCCCACACTCACACACCTATAAATAAGACCTCTCTTGTACTATTCAAGGACAATGCAAACATAATCAATACAATCTTTACTACAATATTTCTCTCTCTAAACTCTCTACTCTCCCTCTTCATATTATATCCAAGAACACAAATCAAAAGATTATTGTTTGGTAGAATTAATCCGACATAAAGCCACATAAACAAACACGATTAAGAAATTCTATCAACAAGTTGACGCTAGAAGGAGGGTGGCCCCGAATCTGAAAAATTAAAAAATTTCAAGAACAAAAAATTAGGGTTTGTTTGAAGATTTGAAGGTGTTCTTGATAAAATTCAAGAACACTTGAAGATACACATACATATTCATTCCTTCAAACAAAAACCCAGATTTTCGGGTAAAAATCCAGATTTTCGGATTTACAAATTTTGTCCGGAAAAAGTTTTCAAACGCGCGCGTGTACACGAATAAACCGGACCCCGGATATTTCATCAAACGCGAGGCTAGATGAAAACTTACGCAGCTCCACCCAAGCTGGACGACCTCCATCCCGGTGACCTCTCTCCACCTCGGCGACCTGCAGCGAGCTACCCCCTCCGAAATCCAAAAATGGCTAACACTCGAGCCGCCAAAGGACAGGCCTCCGCAGCCGCGGGAAGGTCCAAAGGAGGTGACCAGAACCAGGCCGAGGTGGAGACCTCACGCCAGGTGGTGGAGACCTCACAACCACCTCCCCAGAAGAGCACCGCAGCTCCGCGACCTCCGCGAGTCGCGGTGACCCAAGAAGACTTGGCCCCCGCCCTGAGGGACCTGGCCAGCAACCCCGACGAGCTCCAACGCACCATCACGACATTACAAAGGTTGCAGCAGAGGCAGCAGGACGAGCTCGCCCTGGTACCCAGGCGAGCTCCAGCTACCGAGGCTCGGGAGCAGACCAGGCCCACCCTGGGCACCCAAACCAGGGGGGTTACAGCACCCTCCCCACTGAGCAGGAGGCGAGCTCGGCACAAGCTCGCCAGCGTAGGGAGAGGACCGGTAAGGCCAGGATGGTGGAGGAGGATCCCGCTCCTTACACCGCAAGGGAGTCGGCCTACACCGGGGTATCTGGCACCCACCAGTCACAGAGGAGGGAAGTCCTCCAAGGCCGCCTGGGCCCGAGATACGAGGAGAATGAGCGTACGGCGGCCCCAGCTGCGTCTCACGGAGACTCCGACCAGCAGCCACGCAGATCGACCCACGAAAGGTTGAGGAGGCCCGTCACTGACCGGCTAGGCCCCCGTGGCGGACGTCAATTCCAGCCCGCCACTGAGAGGTCACCCCAGAGTGAGGCACCCCGGGGACGTGTGTCCGCGAGACGCACAACCTTTGAGCAACCTCCGCCGGAGGTGACCCATGATGACGAGCTGGCCTCACTGAAAAAGGCTGTCGAAATGCTACAAGCACAAGTAGCAGTCGAATCTGGTGGACCTGACGCCACGACTCTCCCCGCGTCTCCATTGGCACCTGCCATCCTCCGCGCACCGGTCCATAAGAAAATTCAGTTCCCGGTGATGTCCGCATACGAAGGTGAATCGGACCCTAAAGTCCACCTGGCCAAGTACGCGGACTTCATGATTTCGGTCTGCGCCACCGACTCCACCCAGTGCCGGAACTTCCCGCTGACGCTAGGGGACCGAGCTCACCGCTGGTTCTCTTCACTCGCCCCGGGGTCAATCTGCTCATTTGGCCAACTCTCGCGGGAGTTCCTGGCCCACTTCTCTGGGTTCGGATCCTACCTTACCCAGAAGCACCGACTCGCCAACATCCATCAAGGTGAGAGCGAGACCGACCAGCAGTACCTGGAAAGGTTCGACAAAATCCTGCTAGAGGGCGAGCCGGCGAACGAGGACACCAAGGTCGTCGCAGCGATGGCCGGACTCAGGAGGGGCACCGACCTTTTGGAAGGAGATGCACCTCGCATGTCCCAACACTTACAGCGAATTCCGTCACAAGGCGGGGGTGTTCGTGGCTATGCAGGAGGCATTACTGAAAGAAGTTGGTGCCCACGAAGAGAGGAAACCCTACGGGAAGAAGTCCGGGGGCACCTACAAAGCTCCCCGGAACTTAAAAGCCTTTGGCGAGGGAGACGAGCTCAAAGAAAAGCTCAATCAGGTCCTCACTGTCTCCGTTGACCACGTCTTCACTGCCGTCAAAGGCAAGGCCATGCTGGAAGAGCCAAGGCGAATCCGTCAGGACCGCACGAAGCTCAACCCCAACAAATTCTGTGCCTACCATCAGGCTATCGGCCACTTCACTAGCGAGTGCCGAGACCTCCTCAAGCAACTCTGGAAATTTTACGAGGAGGGGAAATTGACTGAGTTCGTGAAGAAGGCCCCAGCTAAGAGGTCAAGGTTCGAAAGGAGGGCTACCTCCGATGATGAAGAGGAGGAAGCAGACCAACCTGGTCCCCACAACAGACGGAGGGCACCTCCCCGGCCTCAGCAAAACTTGGAGCCCACCCGAGAGCTCCTAGTTCTCGAGGAGGAAATCGGAGCTGCCGGAGGTCTCCAGGACGGGGGATCCTCCATATCCAGGAAAAATAGGAAGGCCGAAATCCGGGCCATAAACCAAGTCCAGAAAGGCAGCTCCGGCCCCAGGTCTGTCTCACAGCTTACTGACGAGCTGACATTTTCCTCAGCGGACCTAGAGGGGGTACTGATGCCCCACAACGACTCGTTGGTGATAACCGTCAACATCATGAACGTCCGAGTTCACAGGCTACTTGTGGACACCGGCTCATTCACCAACATTCTCTTCAAATCCACCTTGGATGCCTTAGGTGATTTTGAGTCGTATCTGGAACCTAGCAATGCTAGGATAGTGGGGTTCGGAGAAGCTGTAACCGTCCCCCTAGGTAGTGTTAGGTTGAGCGTCCAGCTTGTATCGGCTGAGGACCCCGAAAGGAGACTGACTAGGCTCATAGATTTCCTTATTGTCGACCAACAGTCCTCCTACAACGGGTTCCTTGGCCGCCCATTTATTAATGAATTCAAAGTGGCGTGTTCGACCTACTACTACTGTTTGAAATTCCCAACCCCAAAAGGTGCCGGAACTATAAAAGGTGACCAGAAAAAGGCTCGAGAGTGTTTACTCCAAATGAAAGATGGTCAGGTCAAAAAAGCGGTGACACGAGTCCAAGTCCTTGAGGAGGACGTACAGATTCCTGCAGACGAGCCAAACATCCTAGACGTCATCTCGGTCGAAACTGAGATGATGGAGGTAGGCGATTTGTCAGAAATCAATCAAGGCACTGGACCTGTGCAAGACACACAACCGACACCAATGGAGGACTTGGAAGAAACCCAAGTGTTGAGACCTGCGCAGGGATCAGCACCTGCGCAGGAGCAGCAACCTGCTCCCATGGAGGTGGTTGATGAAGCCCAAGATGGGGGACCTGCGGGAGGTCAAGAACCAACACCAATGGACGTTGACCCAACTCCCCAAGTCACCGCACCATCCCAAGTTGACAAACCACCGGAGGTGCTCACAGCTGACGAGCCCGCCCAAGCTGAAAGCCAACCCGATGACCTCGAACCGCGCATTGGTCACGAGCCTGCGCAGATGTCACAAGAGGAGTGGGACGAGTTCATCAGCGACCCGAGATGGAAAAGTCAAAAGAGAAAAGCCACCCCATGGAAGAATTGATGGCACTCCCTGTGGACCCGGAAAGGGACTTAGAACTTTTCATCGGTTCTGAGTTACCTGAACCGTACCGGTCGAGGATGGAGCTGTTCTTAATGACCAACCTGGACGTGTTTGCCTGGTCCCACAAAGACATGACGGGGATCCCGTTGGAACATGCTTGCCACAGACTTAACATAGATCCGACGAGGAGACCCGTACGCCAAAAGCAGAGGAAGTATGGACCAGACAAGTACGCAGCTCTAACGGTTGAGGTGGAGAAGTTATTAGACAACAAGCTCATCAAGGAAGCTTTGTGTCCGCAGTGGGTCGCGAACCCCGTCCTGGTGAAGAAACACAATGGGACGTGGAGACTCTGCATTGACTTCACTGACCTGAACAAAGCATGCCCGAAGGACAACTTCCCACTACCTCACATCGACTAGCTGGTGGACAGCACCGCATGCCATGAGATGATGACATTCATGGATGCTTTTGCGGGCTATCACCAGATAGCTCTACACCCAAATGACCAGGAACATACGACGTTCTACACCAACAAGAACATGTATTGCTGGGAAAGGATGCCGTTCGGACTCATCAACGCCGGAGCTACCTACCAAAGATTGGTGAACAAAATGTTTGACCAACACATTGGCGAATCCATGGAGGTGTACATAGATGACATAGTTGTCAAGAGTCTGAGAAAGGAGGACCACTTAGACCACCTAAAACAGACCTTCGACATACTGCGCCACTACAACATGAAGTTGAATCCCAAGAAGACTAGCTTCGGCGTACACTCTAGAAAGTTCCTGGGGCATCTAGTTAGCCAACGTGGAATTGAGGTCAACCCGACACAAGTCCAGTGCATAATCGAGATGGGCATACCCGACTCCGTCCAAAAAATTCAAAGGCTGACTGGGTGCATGGCAGCCCTGAACAGATTCATCTCCAGGTCCGGCGACCGAAATCGTCCATTCTTCGAGGCAATTAAGGCAAACACACGAAGATACAAAGAGGAGGCCAAAGCCAATAAGCTCCACCTCAAAAACCACTTCGTTTGGACAAGTGAATGCCAACGTGCCTTCGAGGACATCAAAACATACCTGGCAGATACACAGGTCCTGTCAAAGCCGATACCTGGAGAAAAGCTATACCTCTACCTGGCTGTGTCGGAGGTGGCCATCAGCTCTGTCCTGGTCCGAGAAGAGGCGAAAACACACCTACCAGTGTACTACGTAAGCCAAGTACTACACGAAGCTGAGTTGCGGTACACCCAACAGAGAAGCTGGCTTATGCACCGGTGATGAGTGTTAGAAAATTGAGGCCTTACTTCTTTGACCACCCAGTAGAGGTGTTGACAACGTTCCCACTGCGTCAAATACTACAGCGCCCAGACACCGCCGGACGCTTGCTGAAATGGTCACTAGAGATCAGCCAATATGGTATAACCTACGTACCCCGAACAACGATCAAGGGACAAGCACTTGCCGACTTCATCGTCGAGCTAACTTTCCCACAAGATCCGACGAGGGGGCGTATAGCTCCTTGGCATCTCTACGTAGACGGATGATCAACCAGCATGGTAGCAGGCGCCGGTGTGGTCCTGATCAGCCCAGACAGACAAGTCTTCACCTCCGCAATTCGGTTCGACTTTTGAGCAACCAACAACGAGGCGGAGTACGAAGCACTGATAGCGGGACTTAGGCTATCATTAGCTGTGGGGGCAACCAATCTTCAAGTTTTCGGAGATTCCCAGCTAATAATATCCCAAGTCCGGGGGGAATATGAGGCAAAAGACCACTAGATGATGACTTACCAGAAGATAGCCGCGCATCTAATCTCGATGTTTACGCAAGTTTACATCAATCAGATACCGCGGCTAGAAAACACACAAGAAGACGCCCTAGCCCGGCTAGCTACCAGCAATGGCGAAGCCGAGTTCACGGAGGTTGCGATCACCACACTGAAAAACCCCTCGACGTTCGACTACAAAATAAATCAAACCTCGAGCGGGGGGCAGGAGGACAGTGAAGGTGGTGAAGATTGGTGCACTCCAATCCAAAAATACTTAACAGACGGAACAACCTCCGTGGACACCTGGGAAGCTAGCCGGTTAGTAAAGCAAGCTGCCAGATATACGCTGCTGGATGGCCAACTCTACAAACGTGGATTCTCTCTACCCCTACTCAAATGCCTAACTAGGAGACAGGGGTCCGAAGTATTAGAAGAAATTCACGAAGGGATTTGTGGGAGCCACGCTGGGGGGCAAGCATTGGCATACAAGACGATCAGACAGGGCTACTACTGGCCCACTCTTCGTAAAGATGCCATCAGCTTCGCTCGAAGGTGCCGAAAGTGCCAACTTTTCACACCTAACATCCACTCCCCAGCCAACCAGCTGAAGTCGGTGTTCAGCCGATGGCCTTTCACGAAATGGGGAATCGACTTGATCGGCCCATTTCCACCTGGCAGAGGCGGTGTAAAGTTTGCTGTTGTAGCAGTAGACTACTACACTAAGTGGGCCGAGGCCGAAGCTCTCACAACTATAACCCAGGAAAGGATGATCGACTTCATATGGAAAAACCTGATCTGCAGATTCGGGCTCCCGCAGTCGATCATCACGGATAATGGAAGGCAGTTCGACGGATAAAAGTTGAGAGATTTCTGCAATTCATGGAACATCAAGAAGCACTACTCAACTCCGTACCATCCCCAGTCGAACGGCCAGGTCGAGGCGGTGAACAAGATTCTGAAACACATATTGAAGCTCCACCTCGAGGAAAAGAAAGGGAGCTGGGCGGACGAACTCCTAGAGGTCCTATGGTCTTATAGAACTTCCTATAGGGCCAGCACCGGGGAGACCCCGTTTGCCCTAGCCTTCGGGACTGAAGCCGTAGTCCCGGTTGAAATCCAGAACAAGACTTGGAAAGTGGTGGGGTATGATGAAGAAAAGAATGATGAAGCCCTGGCAGTAGAGAAGGATCTGATCGAGGAGACCAGAGCTTCGTCAGAAATGAAAAACGCCACCTACAAGCGTAGAGCGGAAAAATATTACAACTCTCAGGTCCGAGACCGAAAATTCAAGGTCGGAGACCTGGTGTTAAAAAAGAAATTGATGGCCCCACCAGGCGTATTCGGTTCAAACTGGGAAGGACCATTCTGGGTCACCGCAGCCTGGCCAAACGGTACCTATGATCTAGAAGACGCAGAAGGCAAAGCTTCGTCATACACCTGGAGCTCGGCATATCTAAAAAAGTTCTACCAATAGACTAGAATCCTGTAATAGACTAGTCGAAGGTTTGCATCAGAAATGTCGATGGCAACCGATGTAAATTACACTGCTATGAAAAGTCAGAAAAAATTCAGAAAAATTCCCAAGTGTTTGGACCTGTGCAGCTCTCCAACCAGGCGAGCTGTACCAGGTCGCCCACTGCTCCAGGGAGCTCGCCAAACCCAGCTCGCCCACATGCTAAAAAATCCGCAATGCACAAGGACCAAGGTCCCAAGCGTTGTAATTAAATAGCTCGAAGGCAAAGGCCAAAGTACCCAAGGTCGCGAAGGTACCCTTCTTAAAGGGTTGCTAAGCACCTACTGCCACAAGTTAGAAATATTCACGAAAAAGATGAAAAAACGTCTAAGGCAAGGTTCATGAAACCCAATGGCCCAACGTGAATCAATCGAAGTGCAGTTCGCCGCCCTAAGTGGTCTAAGACGAACGATTCGCGGCCCTAAGTGGCGTAAGACGAAGAATACACACTCTCAAAATAGAGGTACAATTCGTAGTCGTAAGTGACATAAAACGAACGATTCGCTTCTCAAAGTAGAATAAGACGAACAATTATGTACCAGGAAAATAAACAAGAACGAGCTATTTCAAAAAAATTATGACTTAAAAAGCGCAAAGACGTAAATGAAAAGAGTTGGACAAAAAATGCTCGACTTATATTCAAAAGATACTTAAGAAATTTTCAAGTCAAAAATATACTTGAAAAAATCCTAAGTATGAGTAGCAGTGCTGGCCACAAAGGCCGACCAGCTGGCCATCTTTGAACTACAAAAAACTCCTTCTGGGCGAGCTGCACGTGCCCGGCGAGCTAGATCTACTTAAAACAAAAATCAAGAGCTACAAAAATAGAGCTCCTTCTGGGCGAGCTCCACAACCCGGCGACCTATCATAACTCGGAAAATAAAATAAAAATTAAACTAGGAAAGCGAGAGAAAAAGCCTAAGTCTCAGAAGCAGTGGGGGCAGCAGGGGCATCAGCAGCGACCTCAGTAGGGGTAGGAGCGATCTGGGTAACGGGAATGGCGAGCTCGACCTCAGTAGTGATATTACCAGTTAGCCCGTTGGCATCGAACTCGCCCAAGTTCAGCATGGCATCCCCGCAAGCCTCCTGCAATTGCTCGACAGTGGGGGGGACCTGCTCCTCCTCGCCAGCGACCTCCTCCTCGCCAATATTCAGCTCCGGCACCTCGACTGTTTTGATAATGTGGAATCGTGCTGGCACAAAGTCGAGGGGGATGCCGAGCTCTGGGAGGTAGCCGATGTCCAGCTCGGCACCATCAGGGAAGGGAACCCGGTCCAGGCAGGCCTTGAAGTCGCCCACCACGACCTCGACCTCGTCGTCCTTATGGGCCCGAGCCCACCAGAGGGTTCGCAGGACCTCGGCGTAGCATTGGACGCACCCTTTGTCCGAGGCCTCGGTCCTCACAGCCGCCAGATCCGGTGAGGAAGAGGTAACATTCCGCAGCTCGGCAACCTCATTGGCCTTCGCCTCCAGCTCGCCCCTTAACCTCTCGCACTCAGCGTTAGAGCTCTTCACCAAACCCCGCTGCAGTGCGAGGTCCTTCTTCGTAATTCCATGGCTGCCGACCTCCTGGGCGAGCTGGCCGGCGAGCTCCTCCTCCTTGGCTTTTATCCTCGCCTCCATCTCCTGCTCGAGCCTGGCGAGCCGGCGTTGGACAGTCTCAAGCTGGTGAAGGGCACTTTGCTCGGCGGCCAACGATGCCTCAACCCTCTCCTCGGCGAGCTGCGCTTGCCTCTTCGCCTTGTCAGCAGTGTCCGCCAGCGCCAACATCCTTTTATTCCTGTCGGAGCGACCTGCCTCCAACTCGGTGAACTGCTCGAGAGCTTTCTGATTGGCGAGCACCAACCTACTCGCATGATGAGCCGAGAGGAGGAGGTTCTCCTTCAGATCTTGGCTATTGATGTTCGCCACCGACAGAGTTGTCCAATGCCTTGGCATCTTACTCACAGCATTTCGGGCTACGCCCAGAGGGAGGTTCCGCATCGACGTGAGGGAGCGGGATCGCTCGAAGGTATGCAGGGCCTCATGGCGGTTCGGGAAGGCAATCGGGGCATAACTGCGAAACCAAAACAGATAGAAAATGTTAGAAAAGTAAGAGATAATAGGCGATGAAGGTCAACTGGGGGAGCTACTTACTGAGCTTGGTCGGGGTCCCAGCCCAGGAGCGTGTCGTCGGTGGTTTGCACCCCGAATGAAGATGGCGAGGGGGGCGAACTCCGGATGGGCATGGCCGCCAGCGGGGCAGTAGATTGAGCTGAGGCCCCCTGCCCGGACCTCGTCGAAGTCCTCATCGACCAGGCTCGTGTACCTAGTCCTCTTGCGAGCGGGGGGATCCTCCTCGCCAGCTTAGGATCCTTCCCCCCTTTGGGACCCCTTCTTCCCTCGACCTCGCTCGGAGGGGGCGACAGCTCGCCCCCCACCTCGGCCGGTCCGAGCGACCTCTGATGCCTTGGACTTCTCGGGAGCCTTGGCTTTCTCCTTTTGGGCTCCTGACCCCCCTGCCTCACCCTTTTTGGAGGCGAGCTCTGCCTCCTTGTTCGCCTCCAGCTCGAGCACGGACGGTGGGGCAAGTCTGTTGGGGCGAGGTGGGCCCATCTCGAAGCGTTCCTTCACGAGTTGATAGGCCTCGGGGACCTCGGCGATCGGGATGGCGACAAAGCTACCGCCTGCGCAAAAAACTATGAATGTCAGCATAATGGGCGAGCTACCCCCCATAGGCGAGCTTCAAGGAGTTAAACCTGGGAGCTCGGGACCTTGAATATCGAGGTGGTGCGGCAGTGTAAGGAGCCCGGCGAGCCGCAGGCAATGGTGCACGCACAGGTGGGCGACCTGCCTTTCCTTCTCGCTTCTCAAACAGCAGATTGCGCACACCACGTCGAACTGGGCCGATACCTTAGGCCTGCCTCTGCTGGATTTGTGGCGCTTCGGAACTGCAAAAAGAAAGAAAATTAGAATTAGTATATCCAATTCAACCCACACACCGCGAAATAGGCGACCTACTGCTGGCTTCCCCGTATCCCTCCGGAGTGGGAATACTGCCACCTCGTCCATGGTACGTGCTGGAAGCTCGCCAGTCTCCACCGATGAAGAAAAACTGCTTCTTCCAGTCACGGACTTTATTTGGCAAGTCCCCGAGAAATTTCTCCCTCGGGCGAGCTTTCAGATAATAATACCCCGCTCCATCTTGCGCCCGCTTGGTCACGGCGAAGAGCTCGCCCAGGTCCGCCGAGGTCGTCGTATTTTCATAGCCCTCCAGCCTAAAAACAGACAGGGCGGCGAGAAGGTTGCTCCACGCATTTGGAGTGAGCTGAGTGATGGCCAGGTTATTGTCGGCAAGATATTGGCCGATGATCGGGTGTAGTGGCAATGTAAGCCCGACCCTTAGAACATCAACATTCAAGGCGGTCATCCCCTCAGGAGGCGCGTCGGCTCGCTCATCCTTCATTGGGGCGTACATGAAGATGTCGAGCGGGATGCGATATTCCCTGCGTATGATGGGCAGGTCGCATTCATCAATAAGGCTCATCACCTCGTCAGCTTTGTACTCTGACGGGGCAACTTCCTCCAGGTCGGCGGGGACGGCGGGAGGTATCCGACTCGGACAGGGGAACCTCGCCGCGTACTCGGCGACATACTCATTCCAATCGAATGGATGAACCACCTGGGTGGGAACCTGGTACTCAACCAGCTGGGGTTCCGGGAAACCGATACGGCGAAACCATTAGAGCGTAACTTCCTCCAGGTCGCCACCCTCCTCGCCGACCTCGGCATTGCCCTCATCAACCTCCTCGGGTCCTTCGTTGCCACTGGCAACTCTTTCCTCTTGAGCGACCTCGCCGCCTTCCTCCCATACCTCGCGGTATACGGAACTGGAGGCTCCTTCCTCCGGATCGGGACGTAGCTCGCTAGGCAGCTCGCCACGCAGCTCGCCGGAGACCTGGCGAGCTGCCGAGGTCGCCTCGGAGCTGGAGCCGATTTTCACAAATGAAACTCGAGGTGGCTCCTCCTCTATTATTGGCCGTTTATCAGGGTTCCGGTTCGAAAGAGTCCTGCTCGAGGAATGTGTCGACATGGTCTCAAAGAAGTCCAAAAGGTTCTCAGTCCAAAATCCAACAATCCCAAAGTCAAGGAAATCCAAAGGGGTTCTCGACACAGTCCGCGGTCCAAAGTTCAAATAATCCCGAAGAAATGAAAGAAAATCACGTAAAGAACAGAAGAAAAGGGAAGAAAGATCGAATCCTACCTTGAAGAGCCTTCGAAAATCCATCGAGCACAAGAAAAATCGGTCACCGGGAAAGCTCTGAGAATTCGAAATGCAGAAAGTGAGGAAATGAATCCACTTCCCCCTATTTATAGACGTCGGGGCGAGGTGCGATATTCACGAAGTACAGGGGCCTGTTTGCAAGAAATTTGAAAGTTGACATGATGGTGGGCGGGAACCGAGGCCTCAAAAGGCGTGCATGACTCCTGGGTTCCCGCACCACGTCGGCCAGAGGCAACCGCCTTGGCCGAGTTCGCCTGCTAGCCCGACAATCACCCATAGATAGTTCGCCGAGTTTTGAGTTTTCCAGCTCGCTTACACATTTGATGAGGTCATGGTGCATGCGAGCTGCGGGGCAAATGTTGATCTGGCGAACTAACACCATTGACATGTGGATAATTAAAAGGTTTGGCAGGTCGCCGGGACTCACCCAGATCCGTGGAAGTGTAGAGCTCGCCCACTTGGGGGCAACTCACCCACGCAGCTCGCCTAGATGAGCTCGCCCCTATCCCCACAGGGACCTCGCCGAGGTCCATCATCGCATAACGCTCATGAGCCGGGCAAGGCATCGGAGCTCGCCCAAACCACTGAAGCCCACCTCCAAGCTCGCTAATGAGCTCGCCTGTTAGTCAATAGGACCCCGATGGCACGCTCTTTTTCCCTCCGTCCGGTTTATCCACAAGGGTGGTTTACGGCGAGGTTTTTAATGAGGCCCATCTAGTCTAAGACATAGTAGTAGGACGAGGCACAACATAGGGAGCAGTGTAGGGGACCAGGACGAGAGTTGCGGACCCTCGTCAACACCGGAAGCCATATAGGCTCGTAAGGTGCCGTCCCACACTCACACACCTATAAATAAGACCTCTCTTGTACTATTCAAGGACAATGCAAACATAATCAATACAATCTTTACTACAATATTTCTCTCTCTAAACTCTCTACTCTCCCTCTTCATATTATATCCAAGAACACAAATCATAAGATTATTGTTTGGTAGAATTAATCCGACATAAAGCCACATAAACAAACACGATTAAAAATTCTATCAACAATATAGTCCCCAAAACTAAGTACAAGAATTTGAAATGTGATCAATAGTTGCAAATGTGGCTTTTATAATCTTGTACATTATTAAATTTAATTAAGTACATGGAATTAGTTTATATATTATTAGCCTTATATATATGTTATTAAAATAAATAATTTGATTTTAATAGTGTATATATATATCTAATAATTATAAATATATCATACTAAATCATTGTTAATCTACTTTTGTTGTTCACCGGCTTTGTTGATTCCCGTGACCCGTCCACCAGTTGGGAATTGGGATCACATAACTCATTTAATAATTCGTTCAACTTTTGATTAAATTTAGGGTTAATTCTATAAAAATGCACCACTTTTTACTCAACTTTCAATTTAATTCTGAGCTTCACGATTATTATAAAAAATTCCAACCTTTTAGAGAATTTTAATTTGATGCACGTTTTTTATTTTTGGTCCGCAATTAATGACTGTCTCGTTGGAGCGCGTGAAAGATTGTCATGCTGGTGTACACGTATTAAATTATTTATTTATTTTTTAGTTTCCACGTCATATATCATATACACAAAAAATAACAAAAGTTATATTAAAAAAAAACATTTTTGAGTGTCGTTTTAAGTCTACCTAGAATTCGGTGTAAAAATATTTTTTTCATTGTATTTCTCATTCAAAAAAACATTTTGTAATATAAATTTTTGTTTTTTTTTGTATATATTAGATATGATATGAAAACTAAAAAATAAAAAGTAAAAATATAATTTAATACGTGTACGCAGCCGTGGCAATCTTTCACGCACTCCAGCGAGCCACTTCATCAATTGCGAATCGAAAATAAAAAAACGTGTATCGAATTGATATTATTTAAAAGGTTGGGATTTTTTATAATAATCGTGAAGCTCAGGATTAAATTGAAAGTTGAGTAAAATGTGGTGCATTTATATAGAATTAACCCT
>JAPKLY010000223.1:199321-381372 GCA_026898435.1 Prunella vulgaris | reverse complement strand
TACAGCTGATAAGATTTTCAAATAATCACTTTATTATTATTTTTTAATTGAAAAGGAAGCACTTCAAGTCAAGGTAACCATAAAGTACAAACGTTGCAACTTATTTTTGAAACCTTAAAACTTTTCTTAAATAGAAAATTTTATATGTGACAGTCTCATATATGAAATGAATTCTTCATCTTAATATTTGAATTATATTAAGAAGAAGAAAAATGTATATAAGCACATGTATATATATTTATATAATATATAATAAATGAGATCCGTCTTATGTACGAGACCTCCCATTTAAAATTTTTGTCATACTCAAATTATATGATTTCTATTTTCAAATTATTCGATAATTCATATATATTTAAAAAATATCAACAAAAGTGTGTCTTATGTGACAATGTAAAGCCTATAATTAAAGAAAAATATATCTTAAAGTGAAAATTGTCACTTATGATTATAACTTAAAAGTAATATACTTTACCTTAAAAAGAAATTTGCGTACATGCCAAAATATCTTATGAACTTGTACCACTGTTATGTATAATCACTATATATTATTATTATTCATATATATTATCACTATTATAAAATCACACTTGATTTTTTTAGAGTAATAATGCATATGCATAACAGTGATAATGAATATACACAATAGTGATAGTATATATACACATGACAGTGATAATTGATAAACCCAAATTCACCGTGAACTCAGATTCATACAATTTATTTTTTTCAAATATTAAATGGTACATTTCAAACTATCAACTAAAATTTTCCATCAGTTTAAAATTAGACTATGGCACCTGTGCAATTAATCTAAGAGTAAATTTTATGTGCAACAGTTACACGGTGTAATTCAAGTTCATTTTTAAAAAGTTACACAATTTATTATTGATTGCACAAATTATTACTGAAAAGTTACACTATAAAAGATACACTTTTCAGTAATAACATGTGTAATTTTTCAATAGTATTTTGTGTAACTTTTAAAAAATGAACTTGAGTTATACCGTGTAAAATGTGGATAAAAAACTGATCCTTAATCTAAACAATACTATCAACTAGTTGTCGTGGCTTTAAAATGAATAGTTTTAGGCCAAGTGTTAGAATTAAGCAAATGGTGACATAGACATATATTGGGATGTGGGAAAACGTAAGTGGCTCTGTGGTCACCCTCGACTCGATCATTTTCAATATCCAGTCATTTTATTTTCTATCTTTAATATTAAAATTAAAATACATTTTTATTCTACTTTTGTGCCTTTTAAATTTATAAATAAACATCACAAAATGATGACAATTCAACCATGTAACACGATTAACTACATATAGAAGCTTCATGAGGAAAATCCCTATAAACAATCAACATGTATGAAATCAACTTGTTCTCCTTTTTCTATTTAAGAATGATTGTGCAATGACAAATATATCCTCTTGTTAATTTTTTTTTTACCAAAGTTAAATTCCTTTATTTTGATTCATATTGTCGGATCACCCGCCTTCTCACACGACTCACGTGTTTAATTTAGGGATAAAGGTTCAGACCACACGTTTAGTGGACACAAAATCGATGAGAAAGATAGACCTAAATCTAAATGGGTTCAAACCCAACATATATGCTCTCTTTTTCAACATCTCTTTCTTCTTATAGAGTACTTTCTTTCTATGAGAGAATTAATTATTAAGCTAATCTCAAAATTAATGTAAGGATAAAAAGGGAAACACAATATCTAAAATATCAGTCAATTAGAAAAAAAACTCCTAAAGTATAAGTTATTTAGAGCAGGCGTATTCATTATAAAGGTGGCGACCGGCTAATTAATTATGAAATCTGAAGTCAAATATATTTAGGTAATTAGGCGTGCATATTGACATATATAAGCTGTCAGGTATCAATATTTAACAATGAAAATGAAACATAAACCAAAAATATCAGCAAAATAATAAGGGTGATTTACATATTGGTTAAAAAAAATCACTATATTTATAAATTGGTTCACAATATTTGCACAAAAACACATTTTTTTTTTTACACAGAAATACATTTTTTTTCTGCATAAGACCAATTTGTAATTAATGTCAATTTTATGAATCATTTTATAATTTTCCAATTAATAAGTGATATACATGAGTTCCGATATCCCTATCAATATTGACAAATTTTCAATAACTCAAATTCATCTAAATTCAATTTTTTTAATATCATTATTATTGTTGTGTCATATATGTAAGCGGTTATTATATGAATAATATTTTGAATTCACATAATAACACACATTTCAGTATGATGTTAATTCATATGTAGTGTTGTTTTAGTTCATATACAATATGATATTAGTTCATTTACTGTGGTATGATATGATACCTGCAGTGTTATTTCATATATAGTGGGATGCAAGTTCTATACATTGTGGTGTTAGTTTATACACAATATTTTATGCCATGTATCTGTATAACAATTAATCAAATCTCAAAATATTTATTATTCAATATTCTTGTTCACCATATAATTTTATGTGTGTACTATTCACATAATTAATACTTTACCATATATATATATATATATACCCTGCTATTATTTTGCATATAATTGTTGTTATGTATGCATATACCATCATTTTTTAAAGTTGAATATATCTCAAACAATGATATAACAAAGAGAATTCAGTGTGTTTATTTTAAAGAATAAATTATATATTATCGAAAACATATATGTTTTGTACGGATAAATAGTTTTATTCTTTAAACTAAACAAACTCAAAATCACAAAACACCTGCTCTTTAATATTTGTATCTGCCTTTGAAAGTGTTTTAGATTTTATTCCATATATCCACCAATTTATACCATTTACGATAGATTAATCCAAATTTTAGTTGGACTGATTTGGTAAAGTCTTTTGAACGTCGAGGTCAACAGGCAGCTCTCTCATCACATGACTACATGAGACATTCGTGATGAATTAGAAGTATCAAATAAAGCAAGTCAATAGATAAAGAAATAAAATACATTTATATGAATCTATCTCACAAATCTGATAAATATTTATAGGGGTATTTATATATTGATTAAAAAAAATGATTATATTTACAAATTGGTTCACAGTATTTCATAAGAAAACAATTTTTTCTGCACAGAAGTATATAATTTTTTTGTACATAACTAATTTATAATTATTGTCATTTTTGTGAACCATTTCGAAAAGTAAGATCGATATAGTTACGAATTTAGATTTTATTTTAAGAGACCTAAATCTTCATTTATGTGAACTTGTCAACAGAAAACCTATAACATATATATGCTGATGTATTTAGTAATTAAATTGGATATATTTAACGGGAAATGGATACTCTGTTGGGCAATGAGACCAGCAAATAGTGCTGGGTATTAAAACGATAACGTATTATTAAAATATTTTCCTTCTTTTAGATTTGACCAAATCATGATTTTTTCGTAGCCGTGTTAATGAGTTAAAAAAGAGAAAATAATTTAATCATACGTTATCGTTTTAATACCGAACACTATTTGCTGGTTTCATCGTTCAACAGAGTACCCATATCCTATTTAACGGGAAAGTTGTAAAGGGAATATTTTATAAAGTACGAAGCTCCATAAATTATTTACCACATAGTAAAATACATATCCATAGTAACAACTTCATAATTACATATCATATTCACTCATCGATATCACTTTTTTTTTTAAGAAAATTATTATGCTCACTCCACACAACACACTGGAAAAAAAAAGCACACATGGATGCATATATGTGTTGGTAGTGAATTAAAAGAAGTGGTGCTTCTTTTTCCCCTCAGCTTCCTCTTCATCTTTCTTAGCTTCTTTCTTCTCATGATGCTCGTGGAAGGTGTAACCACCGGCTCCGACGGCCGCCGCCGCCGCGACCTCCTCCTCTATTTTGTGCCGGTGATGGTGCTCTGGATCCTTCTTTGCCTCGTGCTTCTCATACTGCACGGTTCAAATTTAATTCCCACCAAAATTACTCATATATATGTATATATATATATAATCACGAAAACTCTTACTACAGATTAAATTGCACTTTTGGTTCTATGAGAATCTATCGGTTCCACGTTTTTTTTCCTTTTGTTTAAACATATATATTTAGTGTCACTTATTAAAATAAATTGCACATATGGACAAAATTTGTACTCAGTAGATTTGATATCACATTAATCCGTTAGTTTTAATAAAAAAACCTTGTGGTACTATTTATGTTAGAAAAAATGAATAAATTTATTAGCACTAATTCTCATGCATCAAAATTAATATTTATTATATAATTATGTAAGATTAACATGAAAAGTAAGTAATTACCAAGGCAAAAGCACCGGCAGCGATGGTGCCAATCTCACCAAGGTGCTCTTTGTGCTTATGCTCCTTCACATCTTTCTCGTAGTCATCTTTCTTGTGCCCATAAGATTCGGTAGTCGCGCCGTACTCGCCAACGGGAGCCCCGGCGTCGTACCCGGGCTCCAAGTAGGCCACCTCCTCCTCGTTGTGATGGTGGCGGTGGTGGTGGTGCTCAGCCATATCAACGAGATAATAGGCTTGCTTGGTGAAAGATGTAGTAAATGATATGTAATTAAAAGGTGTAGTGCACTCTCTAGTGGCTTGTGAAATTGTGGTTTTTATAAGTGAAAATTGGCCCCACTTATTCAAGTATCAATCTGATTTTTTTGTTTAGATATCAAGGATGAGAATTATTGTGGCAATTAGGTGGGTTGAATAAAGATATTTACAATAAAATTATAATTCATGCCGACAGAATTTTATTCAAGGGACCGATTAGAGTTTGAATAACAATGTCCCATAACTATTTGACAAAATAGATTTAGTCCCAAAATCAATTTTTTATCAGATTTAGTCCCAAATTTTCAAATAAGGTCCAATTTTAATCCCAAAATTATTTTTTTATTAGATTTAGTCCCAATTTTTTTATAAGGTCCAATTTTAGTCCCAAAATTAACTTTTTATTAGATTTAGTCACAATTTTTTTATAAGGTCCAATTTTAATTCCAAATTAAAGGTAAAAAGTGAAATAATATTAGATTTTACGAAAATTTTATATTATTTATATTATTTCATTAATTTTTTGTATTTATATTATTTCATTAATTTCATTAATTTTTATATTATTTTTATATTAATTTTCATTAATTTCGTTAGTTTTTATGTATTTATATTATTTTGTATTTTAGATTTTACTAGTTTGTATTTATATTATTTCATTAATTTTTATATTATTTTTATAAAAGTGTATTTATATTATTTCATTAATTTTTTGCTAATCGATTTTTTTTTTACATATATTATGATTTTTTATATTCACTTTTCAATTTTATTTGAGGCTAAAATTAGACCTTATAAAAAAAATTGGGACTAAATCTAATAAAAAATTAATTTTGGGATTAAAATTGGACCTTACAAGAAAAATTGGGACTAAATCTAATAAAAAGTTAATTTTGGGACTAAAATTGGAACTTATTAAAAAATTTGGGACTAAATCTAATAAAAAGTTAATTTTGGGACTAAATCTATTTTGTCAAATAGTTATGGGACGAATTGTGATTCAAACTCGACTGATTAATTCGTGGAAAAAATTAATTAGCTAGATGCTCAAAGTCACGATAAAATCAAATAAAGTTGATGTTATTCTCATTAAAAATATAAATTTTATTTGTTGGCATCTATGTGGACTTTATGTGGCATATTTAACAATTATTTTACTTAGTTGTTATAACTTAGGAAGATTATCAAATATTTTAAATTGCAAAATCTGAAAAGGCGAAGTATTAAATTACAATGAAAAGAAAAGTATGTGTTGTAATTGATAAGCCATAACAATTGTAATTTTCTTTTAATATAAGGTATTAAATAATTTATAAATTTTTAAAAAGTGTGATAAAAAAAAAATCACCTTTCAAATAAGCACTTCAAAAAAATTTCTGAAAGGGAAGCACTTCAGGTCAAGGTGTTTACAAACGCTCCAACTTATTTTTGAAATCTTAAAACTTTACTCAAATAGGGTTAATTCTATATAAATACATCACATTTTACTCAACTTTCAATTTAATTTTGAGTTTCAGGATTATTATAAAAAATTCCAACATTTTAAAGAGTTTCAATTTGATACATTTTTTTTTCCGGCCAACATTTGATTACATGTCTCGTCGGAGTACGTGAAATGTTGCCATGCTGGTGTACACGCGTGTGAAATTACTTTTTAATTTTTTTTTCACATTATATATTATATATATATATATATATATAAAAACAAAATCTTATATTAAAAAATTACATTAAAAAAAAACATTTTCCATGATATTTCTCATTCAAAAAATATTTATTTAATATAAAATTTTGTTATTTTATATATATATATATATAATGTGGAAAGAAAATAAAATATAAAAAACTAATTTCACATGTGTACGTCAGCGTGACAACATTTAACGCGCTCCGGCGCGACACATCATCAGTTGCTGGTCGAAAAAAAAAGAATATGTATCAAATTGAAACTATTTAAAAGGTTGAAATTTTTATAACAATCTAAAACTTATGATTAAATTAAAAGTTGAGTAAAAGATGGTATATTTATATAAAATTACCGACATATAAGATAGTTTCTTATGTATGAGACCTCTCTCATTTAAATTTGTTTTCATACTCAAATTATATGATTTTTATTTTTATTTTCTAAAATTACCTTCAACCCCTCCCATCCCAAAAAGATAAGCAACCCTACAATTAAGGTAATCACTAATCAGAGTGTATAAAGTAGAATTCGATCCGATTTGTCAAATTATTCGATAATTCATATATATATTATATATTTAAAAAAAATCAACAAAAATGTGTCTTATGTGACAGTGAAACACCTATAATTAAAGAAAAATATATCTTAAAAGTGAAAATTATCACTTATGATTATAATTTAAAAGTAATATACTATACTTTAAAAATAAATATGCGGACATGCCAAAATATTAAATGGTACATTTCAAACTATCAACTAATATTTTCCATCAGTTTAAACATTACTATCAACTAATTGTCGTGGCTTTAAAATGAATAATTTTAGGCCAAGTGTTAGAATTAGACATATATATGTATATTGGGATGTGGGAAAACGTAAGTGGCTCCTTCAATTGTGGTCACCCTCAACTCCACTCATTTTCATCCAATCCTTTTATTTTCTATCTTTAATATTAAAATTAAAATACATTTTTATTCTAATTTTGTGCCTTTTATATTTATAAATAAATATCACAAAATAATGACAATTCAATCATGTGACACGATTAACTACATATAGAAGCTTAGGGGGATCCAATCTCTTAAAATAATCAATATAGTGCGTGTTTTCAATCTCTAATAAAATTAAAAAGTAAGGAGTGTTTTAAATTTAAATAATTTTAAAAAATAATTAAAAAATTATATTTGTAAAAACAATACTTCTAAAAAGAGTATTGAGTATTATTTTCTTGAAAAATGTATAAAAGTGTTTAAGTGGAAGTTGGAAGTTAAAAATTATTGTTTGATTAAAAGTGATAATAAGCATTTAAAATAATAGTTGAAAATAAGTTTTAAGTGCTTTTTTTTTTAAAAAAATAAGCAATTTTACATTTTATTTGAAGTTTGTAAACAGTCACATAATTTATATGAAATCAACTTGTTCTCCTTTTCTATTTAAGAATGATTGGGCAATGACAAATATATCCTCTTGTTAATTTTTTTTTTCTTACCAAAGTTAAATTCCTTAATTTTGATCCATATGCTCTCTTTCTTCTTATAGAGTCCTTTCTTTCTATGAGAGAATTAATTATTAAGTTAATCTAAAATGTAAGGGTAAAAGGGAAAAAAAATATCTAAAATATCAGTTAATTAGAAAAAAGAAAAAAAGTCCTAAAGTATAAGTTATTTAGGGTGGGTGTATTCATTTTAAAGGTGGCGATCGGCTAATTAATTAATTGTGAAATCTGAAGTCAAATATATATATTTAGGTAATTAGGCGTGCATATTGACATATATAGGTTGTCAGGCACCAATATTTAACAATGAAAATGAAAAATGAATTAATAATTGATATACATGAGTTCCGATATCCATATCAATATTGACAAATTTTTAATAACTTAAATTCACCTAAATTCAATTTTTTTTAATAGAGTATATCTGGGGTGCACCCAAGTGCATCGGATGCACCCTAAATTGAATTTTAATTTCAATTCTTTTCTCTCGTATCAATTGAACGGCGCCGGCAAACGGCTTCTTCCCAACTCTCCTATCTCTGTAAAAATTTACATTATTTCATGCTCAGAATTCCTCTCTGTGAAAATTGATGGCACATACTTAATTGTCATACATGTATGTTGTAATATTATATTTTATTAAGATATCCCACGTCGATAGAGAGTGTGATTTTGGATGGGTTATAAGCCTGGGCAATCCTCTCACTTACAACCTGCGTTTTGAATGTAGAGTTAGGATTTCATACATGGTATTAGAGTCACATCTCTACTCGATGTGTGGATCCACCTGTGGAACCACGTGTTGAGCTTGATGAACCTTTTACGTGAGGGAGGGTATTAAGATATCCCACATCGGTAGTGAGTGTGGTCTTGAGTGGACTTATAAGCCTGGACAATCCTCTCACTTACAACGGGTAGCATAATATGATAGAATAAACTGGTAGAATTATTCTTCATACCCAAGAATAATTTATAATATCCGAAAAATAAGTTATTAATACCCAAAAACAAATTTAAATGCCTCAAGAACAACCCACAATATCTCAAGAACAAGTGTACGCAAATACCCAAAGAACAACCCACAATATCCTAAGAACAATTAACAATACCCAAAGAACAAATCACAATACTCCAAGAATAAGTCTAAGTAAATACCCCTAAAAACTCACAATACCCTAAGAATAAGACTAAGTAAATACCCTAAAAACAACTCATAATACCCTAAGAACAAATAATAATACTCGAAGACAAAATCATTAATACCCCAATTTGCTAAAAAAATATATAGTGCGTCGTGTAGTGCGTGTTTTTAAAAAATTCAAAATTAAAATCATAATTGAAATTAAAATCCAACCGCACTTGGGTGCACAATAGAATTTGCGTTTTTAATATTATTACTATTATCATTATGTAATATATGTAAGTGGATATTATATACTACATATGTCCACCAAATATATGCACTTTCTTTGTACGTGATTTAATGGAATATATCGGAGGATATTTTGAGGTATTATAAGATCTATTTATAAATAAAATAAATATTTTTGGAAAGTACGCCATATGAACTTTATAAACGGACATCATAATACCCCAAAATATCCTCCGACATATTGTATTAAACCACGTGCAAAGAAAGGTGCATATATTTGGTGGACATATAGATTATATGAATAATATTTTGAATTCACGTAATAGCACACATTTCAGCATGATGTTAATTTATATGTATTGTCGTGTTAGTTCATATACAATATGATATTAGTTCATTTACTGTGGTGTGACATGATACCTACAATGTTATTTCATATATAGTGGGATGCAAGTTCTATACATTGTGATGTTAGTTTATACACAATATTTTATGTCATGTATTTGGATAACAATTAATCAAATATCAAAATATTTATTATTTAATATTCTTGTTCACCATATAATTTTATGTGTACTATTCACATAATTAATACTTTGCCAACATATCTTTCAAAAAAAAAAAACTTTGCCAACATATATATATATATATATATTCCCTGCTATTATTATGCATAACTATTGTTGTTATGCATGCATATACCCTTATTTTTTAGAGTTGAATATTTCTCAAACAATGATATAACAAATAATATTAAAAAAGAGAATTTGAGTGTGTTTGTTTTAAAGGATAAATTTATCTATCGGCCGAAAATATGCATGTTTTGGACAATAGATAGTTTTATCCTTTAAATAAAATAGAAAATCATAACCGTCCAATAAAATCTAAAGCTAACTAATAGTAGCTAACTCCCTAACAGACTAGCTATATACAAGCTAATATCCTAACTAATTGGATAGCTAATAAATGAATGAATGTAGACATTATGCATGGCAATATACATGCATATATATTATGTCTATGAGGTGCATGTATGTGGTGATTGTTATACTTCAACAATATAATTTAGTGATGCATGATTTGAAATTCTTCATGGCTTTAATCAGAAATATAAAAAGTAGAAATACTTAGATAAACACAAATAAAAATTAAGTAAAAAAAAAAAGTTTGTGCAAAAAAAGAAAAAAGAAATTACAAACAACACCCCCAAACCCCAAGAGAGATTGATTTTTGTATAATCTATATGTTTTAATATTATAGACTTAATATGTACAAGCCAAATAATTATAAAAAAAATTTATAACCCTCTAGAAAAATAACACGTGTGATGAAATATATTTTACAATCGACACATCATCCTATGAATAAGCAAAATCGATACGTTATCAAACATAACTCTCTATTAATAATATAGGAAGATATTTTTAAAAATATCTTAAAAATAAATAAATAAATAAAAATTAATTTCAGCGATGAATAGAACAAAATTTATGAATATTCTACATTTAAAATTTTTTGTATTAAATTATATACTTAACACCATATTATTTCACTATACTTAATATCTGCAAGCCTCAGACATTCTATCAATATATCTTATTAATCAACATGAGGCATATATTTTAAAATGTGATTTTACCTGGTGGATAACCCATAAATATTTAGTCTCTCTGTTCAATTTTATTTGACTTTTAAAAAGAATATGAAAATCAACTATTTTATTTATGAATATACTTTCAATACTCATAATACCTTTTAATATATGATAAAAAAATAACAAAATAAAAAATACATCTACTAAAGTTGGACGTAATTAGAAACAATATGCAAAAAACCCCGACTTTGAATTGCTTTTATGTTTCAGGCCACATTTTGTAACATAAAAGGTATTATGCCATTATCTTGAAATTAGAAATCTCAATCAATTTAACTTTTTAACCTGGGCCTTAACTTTATCTAGTAAGAAATGCAGTTTGTTTTTACTCGAAGAAGGGAGAAAAACCTCATTCTAATAAAATATACTCCCTCCCTCCATCCCATATGAATTTACACCCTATAAAATGACACATAAAAAAAAAAGTATTTTATATATAAAGTATGTTGATAGAATTTGTTAATCAATGTTTGTTTATGTGGCTTCACAACGAATTAATTCTACCAAACAATAATCTTATGATTTTATGTTCTTAGGGAGGGAGGGAGTTTTGAGAGAGAAATATTGCAGTAGGGATTGTATTAACTGTGTGAAAATGTGGGAATCTCCAATAGTTACAAGAGAGGTCTTATTTATAGATGTGCTAGTGTGAGATGACACCTTATGAGCCTATATGGCTTCCGGTGTTGACGAGGGTCCGTAACCCTCGTCCTGGTCCCTTGCACTGCTCCTTATGTTGTGCCTCGTCCTACTACTATGCCTTAGACTAGATGGGCCTCATTAAAAATCTCGCCGTAAACCACCCTTGTGGATAAACCGGACGGAGGGAAAAAGAGCTCACCATCGGGGTCCTATAGACTATCATGCGAGCTCATAGGCGAACTCGGAGATGAACACTCGGGCGAGCTCAGAGATGAGCACCTGGGCGAGCTCAGAGGTGAGCACCCAGGCGAGCTCCTACGATTTGGTGCCCGGGGGTGCGCTTGGCACTCTGGCGAGCTCGCGGGCAGCCTCCTAGGTGATATCTTGATTCCCCGATTTGCCTCGAGTAGCTCGCCCATCAACAATTGCCCCCTAGCTCGCCTTCATCATGACTCGTGGCATGTGTGGGCGAGCTGGTATGCGAACTCTCGGGCGAGCTCCTGCAAGGCGATCTCTCGAGCCGACGCGGGTGGAGTTCGAGGCGTCGCACACGTGCCCATAGGTGTCGTTTCCCGCGCCCCTAAAAATAACTTTTCAACTTCTTTGCAAAAAGGTCCCTGGTCTTTCAGGAATTTCGAGCTCGCGCCCAACGTCTATAAATAGGCGAAATCGAGAAAATTCCTCACTTTGCTTCTTCACTTCTCAGAGCGCATTTCTGGCGATCGTTTCTCTGCTTCAGACGTGTCTCCGAACATCTCCTAAGGTAGAAATCCGGATTTTTCTTCTTTCTTGTTTCAAATTCTTTTCGTTGAAAACCAAAACTTTCCGGACGCCTACACCATGTCTGAGAATTCTTCTAGTCGCACCCCTCCGAATCGTGATTTGGGTAAAGAACTAATGACCGATGACTGCCCAAACCCCCAAGCGGCACCTGTGATCGTCTCATCGGGCTCCGGGGCGAGCTCTGAAACTTTCCCGGACAGTGGCGAGCTCCTGGGGTCAGTTCGTTCTGACTCCGGCGAGCGGGCTACTAATTCCGGCGAGCAATCCCCACTCCGCGAGCTCTGGGACTACTCTGAGCGAGCTCCCGGGGAGCTGCGGCCCCGGTCGAAGAAGAGGTCACCGAGACCGATACCCGGGAGGAGGTCGCCGAGGTTGGGGCTGGCGACATTGCTGGCGAGCTAGCTCGTGAGGTCGACGAAGAGGTCGACGAGGATATGGGGACGGAGGTCACTTATGAATACCTCTGTTTCATCGACTTTCCCTTTCCCAAGCTTCCAGAACATCAAATCCCCACCGAGGTCGTGAATGAGTTCGATTGGAACGAATATGTGAGGGCCCATGGGGCGAGCTTCCCCCTACCCCGGCGAGCTTCGATCTGAAAGGCCGCTGGCAAATCCGACCTCAAGGCAAACGGGGTGGAGAGCATCGTCAGCCAGTTTGCCCTCCCGGATATTCGGAGACGGTTCCGTATTCCGCTGGACATATTCATGTATGCCGCTGAGGAGAAGGAGCGAGCCGACCTCCCCCCCCGCCGGGCTCACAACTATCAACTATCATACCCTGAAGGCTGGGCTCACCCTGCCCCTCCACCCCATCATTGGGCAGTTCCTGGCGGACACTGGCCTAGCCATCACACAGCTTACTCCGAACGCATGGAGCAACCTGTTGGCAGCTCTGACCATTTTCGGTCTCGAGGGCTATGAAAATCGGCTGAGCACGGCGGAGATCAGCGAGCTCTTCAATGTGATCCGACAAGTGAGGGAGGGGAAAGGATATTACTCTTTCCAAGCTCGCCCGGGGGGCAAATTCTTAGGCGACCTCCCCAATAAAATCCGGGACTGGAAGGAGCAGTTCTTCTTTATTGGGGGAGATTGGCGAGCTTCTAACGGTCGTGGAGGGCGCATCCCTACTCCTGAGACTTACGGGGAGGCGAGCTGTAGGTGGCGTACCTTAGTGTGTGTGCGTCGGATTAGATTACTGATCTGATCTATCTTTTTGCAGGTTTGAAGCGCCACAAGTCAAGCCGCGGGAAGCCGGAGGTTTCAATTGGCTTCGAGTTCGTACGGACAGTGTGTTGTTTGCGAGAAAAGAAAGATCGCGAGATCGAACATTTGTGCCAACATCACTGCCGCAGGCTCGCTGGCCTCATCACCTCGCCACACCACCTCGCTGCTCAAGGTTTTAAACTTTTCCATTATGAAGTTCCCACAGCTCGCTGCCTCATACGTCGAGGTCGCCAGATTTACTTGATCATTTATCGTGCAGGTGTAGGTCCTGCTGCCGAGCTCCCGTCCGTTGAAATTCCCGAAGCCTACCACTTCCTAGCTCGGCAGCTGAGGATGGGTAAACCTCATCCGGGGAGGGAAGGCATCCCCTCGGGAGCGGTCTTGGACGCTACGAAGAAGCTGGAGCTTGCCAAAGCCGCTGATAAGGTGGGGGCTCTGGCTCTCAGAGGACCTCGGCGCCTCCCCAAACAAAGGAAAAGGTCGCCAGCGCTAAGAAAGGGGCGGGCCGAGGTTCGGACCTTGAACGGGGCACCCAACCCCCTCCACTCCACCAGACGAGGCGAGCTCTCCACCGGGGGGATGGCTCGCGAGTAAGTGAAGAAGAAGCTCGCCCCGCCAAGCGAGTTAGGACTGAGGGCGGCTCCGGATCAACCCCAGCAGGGTCAGGGCGAGCTCTCGCTACTCAACCTTCCCAAGCGCCTCCAACTCCTCAGAGTGCGCCCTCGCCGTCTCCCTACGGGGTCCCTATTCGGGATGATACCCTTCTCGGGCTCAACCCTGATAGGTTCGGGTAAGTGGGAGACCTCTTTTGAAGTTGGAAGCCATTGTGATTTTCATGATTTTTGCTAACTGATTCGAGCATGTGCAGGTATACTCCCACCGAGCTCCCGCAACGACCTGAATCTCTTCACATCGCTGAGCAGTGCAAGGCCCTGAGCTCGTCAAGGGATCTTCCGGAGGGGTCAGCTCGCCGGATATTTACTAAGGCCCCTAAGTACCTCTCCGCCTCGGATCTCGCCATGATCGAGAGGTAAAAGCCTGCCGACAAGGCAAGGTTAGCGATGCACTATGCCTGTGCAGCAATGGCGGCGGCCCAGCTCGTCACCGATGAGATCACTGCCATTGACAGAGCTCGCCACGATACGAAGAGGGCGCTTACCAAGGTGGGTGACGAGCGGAAGAAGGCTCTCGAAGAGCTCGCGAGGGCGGAGACCAAGGCGAAGGCCTCACTGGAGGCGGAGCGGCTCGCCATTAAGAAAGCAGAGAAACTTCAAGCCGACCTCCGCCAACAACAGGCCGAGCTCGAAGAAGCTCGCCGAACACTTGCCACTCGGGATGAGGAGCTCGCTCTGACCCGGGTTGAGGTAGGGCTCATTCGGGATCAGAGCCGAGGGAATTCAGAAGAGTGTCAGAGGCTGCGGGAGGAGGTCGCCGCCAAGGCCCTAGAGATCGTCGAGCTTAAGAGCAGCTCTGATGTTGCCATCACGCCTGAGGCATTGGAGCTCGCCGAGGAGGTCGCCACTGACAAGGGCTTCGTGCTATGCTTTGCTGAGGTTATCCGTTCTTTCCAGTGGGCGCGGATTAATAATGATAGTGAGTGGAAAGCCCTTGTCAGTGAGTTCGAAGACTGCTTGGAGAAGTCCTCGATCCCCCTGGCACGGAGCTAAACATCGGAGACCTCGCGGGCTATGGGATCAATCTTGACGCTGCTCGTCAAAAATTCAACATCATTCAGACGAAGCAGGTCTTGACTGCCGACCTTGCCCAGGAGACTGAGGGTTCTGAGGGGGATGCTGGAGATAAGGTCCCGCCGACGATGGAGCAGATGCAGGAGGTCTGCGGGGACGCGATGATCAACGTAAGTGAGCTCGACACCAGTGGACTCTCTGGGAACATCACCTCGAATGTCGAGCTTGCCCTTCCCATCAGCCTGGTCGCCCCTGCTCCAGAGGTCGCCGATCCCGAGGCTTAGGCTGGTTTTTCTATTGCTTTCCTAGTTTAGTTTTTATTTTCCGAGTTATGATAGGTCGCCGGGTTGTGGAGCTCGCCCAGAAGGAGCTCCATTTTTGTAGCTCTTGATTTTTGTTTCAAGTAGATCTAGCTCGCCGGGCACGTGCAGCTCGCCCAGAAAGAGCTTTTTGTAGTTCAAAGATGACCAGCTGGTCGGCCTTTGTGGCCAGCACTGCTACTCATACTTAGGATTTTTTCAAGTATATTTTTTACTTGAAAATTTCTTAAGTAGCTTTTGAATATAAGTCGAGCATTTTTTGTCCAACTCTTTTCATTTACGTCCTCACGCTTTTACGTTATAATTTTTTGAAATAGCTCGTTCTTGTTTATTTTCCTGGTACATAATTGTTCGTCTTATTCTTCTTTGAGAAGTGAATCGTTCGTTTTACGTCACTTTTGACTACGAATTGTACCTCTGTCTCTAGAGTGCGTGTTCTTCGTCTTACGCCGCTTAGGGCGGCGAATTGCTCGTCTTAGGCCACTTAAGGCAGTGAACTGCACTTCGATTGATTCACGTTGGGCCATTGTGTTTCATGAACCTTGCATTAGACGTTTTTTTATCTTTTTCGTGAATTTTTCTAACTTGTGGCAGTAGGTGCTTAGCAACCCTTTAAGAAGGGTACCTTCGCGACCTTGGGCACTTTGGCCTTTGCCTTCGAGCTATTTAATTACAACGCTTGGGACCTTGGTCCTTGCGCACTGCGGATTTTCGAGTACGTGGGTGAGCTGGGCTTGGCGAGCTCCTTAGAGTAGTGGGCGATCTGGTGCAGCTCGCCTGGTTGGAGAGCTACACAGGTCCCAACACTTGGGGGTTTTTCTAAATTTTTCTGACTTTTTATAGCAATGTAATTTACATCGGTTGCCATCGACATTTCTGATGCGAACCTTCGACTAGTCTATTACAGGATTCTAGTCTATTGGTAGAACTTTTTTAGATGTGCCGAGCTCCAGGTGTATGACGAAGCTTTACCTTTTGCATCTTCTAGATCATAGGTACCGTTTGGCCAGGCTGCGGTGACCCGGAATGGTCCTTCCCAGTTTGAACCGAATACACCTGGTGGGGCCATCAATTTCTTTTTTAACACCAGGTCTCCGACCTTGAATTTTCGGTCTCGGACCTGAGAGTTGTAATATTTTTCCGCTCTACGCTTGTAGGTGGCGTTTTTCATTTCTGATGAAGCACTGGTCTCTTCGATCAGATCCTTCTCTACTGCCATGGCTTCATCATTCTTTTCTTCATCATACCCCACCACCTTCCAAGTCTTGTCCTGGACTTCAACCGGGACTACGGCTTCAGTCCCGAAGGCTAGGGCAAACGGGGTCTCCCCGGTGCTGGCCCTATAGGAAGTTCTATAAGACCATAGGACCTCCTGGAGTTTGTCTGTCCAGCTCCCTTTCTTTTCTTCGAGGCGGAGCTTCAATATGTGTTTCAGAATCTTGTTCACCGCCTCGACCTGGCCATTCGACTGGGGATGATATGGAGTTGAGTAGTGCTTCTTGATGTTCCATGAACTGCAGAAGTCCCTCAACTTCTGTCAGTCGAACTGCCTTCCATTATCAGTGATGACCGACTGCGGGAGCCCAAATCTACAGATCAGGTTTTTCCAAATGAAGCCGATCATCCTTTCTTGGGTTATAGTTGTGAGAGCTTCGGCCTCAGCCCACTTAGTGTAGTAGTCTACTGCTACAACAACAAACTTTACACCGCCTCTACCAGGTGAAAATGGGCCTATCAAGTTGATTCCCCATTTCGCGAAAGGCCATGAGCTGAACACCGACTTCAGCTGGTTGGCTGGGGAGTGGATTTTAGGTGCGAAAAGTTGGCACCTTCGGCACCTTCGAGCGAAGCTGATGGCATCTTTGCGAAGAGTGGGCCAGTAGTAGCCCTGCCTGATCGTCTTGTATGCCAATGCTTGCCCCCAGCGTGACTCCCACAAATCCCTTCGTGAATTTCTTCTAACACTTTGGACCCCTGCTTCCTAGTTAGACATTTGAGTAGGGGTAGAGAGAATCCACGTTTGTAGAGTTGGCCATCCAGCAGAGTATATCTGGCAGCTTGCTTTGCTAGCCGTCTAGGTTCCCAGGTGTCTACGGGGGTTGTTCCGTCTGTCAAATATTTTTGGATTGGAGTGCACCAATCTTCACCATCCTTGCTATCCTCCTGCCCCCCACTCGAAGTTTGATTTACCTTGTCGAGGGGTTTTTTAGTGTGGTGATTACAACCTCCGTGAATTCGGCTTCGCCGTTGCTAGTAGCTAGCCGGGCTAAGGCATCTGCTTGTGTGTTTTCTAGCCACGGTATTTGGTTGATGTAGACCTGTGTGAACATCGAGATCAAGTGCGCGGCTATCTTTTGGTAGGTCATCATCTGCTGGTCTTTTACCTCATATTCCCCCCGGACTTGGGATATTATTAGCTGGGAATTTCTGAAAACTTGAAGATTGGTTGCCCCCACAGCTAATGATAACCTAAGTCCCGCTATAAGTGTTTCATATTCCACCTCGTTGTTGGTTGCTCAAAAGTCAAACCGGATTGCGGAGGTGAAGACTTGTCTGTCTGGGCTGATCAGGACCACACCGGTGCCTGCTGCTACGCCGGTTGATGATCCGTCCACGTAGAGGTGCCACGGAGCTATACGCCCCCTCGTTGGATCTTGTGGGAAAGTTAGATCGATGATAAAGTCGGCGAGCTCTTGTCCCTTGATCGCTGTTTGGGGTGCGTAGGTTATACCGTATTGGCTGATCTCTAGTGACCATTTCAGCAGGCGTCCGGCGGTGTTTGGGCGTTGTAGTATTTGGCGAAGTGGGAATGTTGTCAGCACCTCTACCGGGTGGTCAAAGAAGTAGGGCCTCAATTTTCTAACACTCATCACCAGTGCATAAGCCAGCTTCTCTGTTGGGGTGTACCGCAACTCAGCTTCATGTAAGACTTGACTCATGTAGTACACTGGTAGGTGTGTTTTCGCCTCTTCTCAGACCAGGACGGAGCTGATGGCCACCTCCGACGCGGCTAGGTATAGATACAGCTTCTCCCCAGGTATCGGCTTTGACAGGACCTGCGTATCTGCCAGGTATGTCTTGATGTCTTCGAAGGCCCATTGGCATTCACTTGTCCACACGAAGTGATTTTTGAGATGGAGCTTGTTGGCTTTGGCCGCCTCTTTGTACCTCCGTGTGTTTGCCTTAATCGCCTCGAAGAACGGACAATTTCGGTCGCATGACCTGGAGATGAATCTGTTCAGGGCTGCCATGCATCCAGTCAGCCTTTGAATTTTTTGGACGGAATCGGGTATACCCATCTCGATTATGCATTGAACCTGTGTTGGGTTGACCTCAATTCTACACTGGCTAACTAGGTGCCCTAGGAACTTTCCGGAGTGTACGCCGAAGCTGGTCTTTTTGGGGTTCAACTTCATGTTATAGTGGCGCAGTATGTCGAAGGTCTGTTTTAGGTGGTCCAGGTGGTCCTCCTTTCTCAAACTTTTGACAACTATGTCATCCACGTACACCTCCATGGATTCGCCAATGTGTTGGTCAAACATTTTGTTCACCAATCTTTGGTAGGTGGCTCCGGCGTTGATGAGTCCGAACGGCATCCTTTTCCAGCAATACATGTTCTTGTTGGTGTAGAACGTCGTGTGTTCTTGGTCATCTGGGTGTAGAGCTATCTGGTGATAGCCTGCAAAAGCATCCATGAATGTCATCATCTCATGGCCTGCGGTGCTATCCACCAGCTAGTCGATGTGAGGCAGTGGGAAGTTGTCCTTCGGGCATGCTTTGTTCAGGTCCGTGAAGTCAATGCAGAGTCTCCACGTCCCATTGTGTTTCTTCACAGGACGGGGTTTGCAACCCACTGCGGACACAAAGCTTCCTTGATGAGCTTGTTGTCTAACAACTTCTCCACCTCAACAGTTAGAGCTGCGTACTTGTCTGGCCCATACTTCCTCCGCTTTTAGCGTACGGGTCTCCTCGTCGGATCTATGTTAAGTCTGTGGCAAGCATGTTCCAACGGGATCCCCGTCATGTCTTCGTGGGACCAGGCAAACACGTCCAGGTTGGTCATTAAGAACAGCTCCATCCTCGACTGGTACGGTTCAGGTAGCTCAGAACCGATGAAAAGTTCTAAGTCCCTTTCCGGGTCCACCGGGAGTGCCGTCAATTCTTCCATGGGGGTGACTTTTCTCTTTTGACTTTTCCATCTCGGGTCGCTGATGAACTCGTCCCACTCCTCTTGTGACATCTGAGCAGGCTCGTGGCCTATGCGTGGTCGAGGTCATCGGGTTGGCTTTCAGCTTGGGCGGGCTCATCAGCTGTGGGCACCTCCAGTGGTTTGTCAACTCGGGATGGTGCAGTGACTTGGGGAGTTGGGTCAACGTCCATTGGTGTTGGTTCTTGACCTCCCGCAGGTCCCCCATCTTGGGCTTCATCAACCACCTCCATGGGAGCAGGTTGCTGCTCCTGCGCAGGTACTGACCCCTGTGCAGGTCTCAACACTTGGGTTTCATCCAAGCTCTCCATTGGTGTCGGTTGTGTATCTTGCACAGGTCCAGTGCCTTGGTTGATTTCTAGCAAATCGCCTACCTCCATCATCTCAGTTTCCACCGAGATGGCGTCTAGGATGTTTGGCTCATCTGCAGGAATCTGTACGTCCTCTTCGAGGATGTGGACCTGTGTAACAGATTTCTTGACACGGCCGTCTTTGATTTGGAGTAAACACTCTCGGGCCTTTTTCTGGTCACCTTTTATAGTTCCAGCACCTTTTGGAGTTGGGAATTTTAAACAGTAGTAGTAGGTCGAACACTCCACTTTGAATTCATTAATAAACGGGTGGCCAAGGAACCCATTGTAGGAGGACTGCTGGTCGACAACTAGGAAATCTATGAGCCTAGTCAGTCTCCTTTCGGGATCCTCAGCCTATACAAGCTGGACGCTCAACCTGACACTACATAGGGGGACGGTTACAGCTTCTCCGAACCCCACTATCCTAGCATTGCTAGGTTCCAGATACGACTCAAAATCACCTAAGGCATCTAAGGTGGATTTGAAGAGAATGTCGGCGAATGCACCGGTGTCCACAAGTAGCCTGTGAACTCAGACGTTCATGATGTTGACGGTTATCACCAACGAGTCGTTGTGGGGCATCAGCACCCCCTCCAGGTCTGCTGAGGAAAATGTCAGCCCATCAGTAGGCTGTGAGACGGACTTGGGGCCGGAGTTGCCCTCCTGGACTTGGTTTATGGCCCGGATTTCGGCCTTCCTCTTTCTCCTGGATATGGAGGATCCCCCGTCCTGGAGACCTCCAGCAGCTCCGATCTCCTCCTCGAGAACCAAGAGTTCCCGGGTGGGCTCCATATTTTGCTGAGGCTGGGGAGGTGCCCTCCGTCTGTTATGGGGACCAGGTTGGTCCGCTTCCTCCTCCTCATCATCGGAGGTAGCCCTCCTCTCAAACCTTGGCCTCTTGGCTGGGGCCTTCTTCACGAACTCGGCCAGCTTCCCGTCCTTGTAAAATTTCTAGAGTTGTTTGAGGAGATCTCGGCATTCGCTGGTGAAGTAGCCGATGGCCTGATGGTAGACATAGAATTTGTTGGGGTTGAGCTTCGTGCGGTCCTGGCGGATCCGCCTTGGCTCTTCCAGCATGGCCTTGCCTTTGACGGCAGTGAAGACGTGGTCAACGGAGACAGTGAGGACCTGATTGAGCTTTTCTTTGAGCTCGTCTCCCTCGCCAAAGGCCTTTAAGTTTCGGGGAGCTTTGTAGGTGCCCCCGGACTTCTTCCCGTAGGGTTTCCTTTCCTCATGGGCACCAACTTCTTTGAGCAGTGCTTCCTGCATGGCCGCGAACACCCCCGCCTTATGACGGAATTCGGTGTAAGTGTTGGGACATGCGAGGTGCATCTCTTTCCAGAGGTCGGTGCCCCTCTTGAGTCCAGCCATCGCCGCGACGACCTTGGTGTCCTCGCTCACCGGCTCGCTTTCTAGCAGGATTTTGTCGAACCTTTCCAGGTACTGCTGGTCGGTCTCGCCCTCGCCTTGATGGATGTTGGCGAGTCGGTGCTTCTGGGTAAGGTAGGATCCGAACCCAGAGAAGTGGGCCAGGAACTCCCGCGAGAGTTGGCCAAATGAGCAGATTGACCCCGGGGCGAGTGAAGAGAACCAGTGGTGAGCTCGATCCCCTAGGGTCAGCGGGAAGTTCTGGCACTGGGTGGAGTCGGTGGCGCCAACCGAAATCATGAAGTCCGCGTACTTGGCCAGGTGGACTTTCGGGTCAGATTCATCCTCGTACGCGGACATCACCGGGGAACTGAATTTTCTTCTGGACCGGTGCGCGGAGGATGACAGGTGCCAATGGAGATGTGGGGAGAGTCGCGGCGTCAGGTCCGCCAGACTTGGCTGCCACTTGAGCTTGTAGCATTTCGACAGCCTTTTTCAGTGAGGCCAGCTCGTCATCACGGGTCACCTCCGACGGAGGCTGCTCAAAGGTCGTGCGTCTCGCGGACGCACGTCCCCGAGGTGCCTCACTCTGGGGTGACCTCTCAGTGGCGGGCTGGAATTGGCATCCGCCGTGGGGGCCTAGCCGGTCAGTGGCGGGCCTCCTCAGTCTTTCGTGGGCTGATCTGCGTGGCTGCTGGTCGGAGTCCCCGTGGGACGCAGCTGGAGCTGCCGTCCACTCGTTTTCCCCGTATCTCGGGCCCAGGTGGCCTTAGAGGACTTCCCTCCTCTGTGATTGGTGGGTGCCAGATGCCCCGGTGTAGGCCGACTCCCTTCCGGTGTAAGGAGCGGGATCCTCCTCCACCATTTTGGCTTTGCCCGTCCTCTCCCTACGCTGGCGGGCTTGTGCCGAACTCGCCTCCTGCTCAGTGGGGAGGGCGCTGTAATCCCCCTGGTTTGGGTGCCCTGGGTGGGCCTGGTCTGCTCCCAGGCATCGGCAGCTGGAGCTCTCCTGGGTACCAGGGCGAGTTCGTCCTGCTGCCTCTGCTGCAACCTTTGTAAGGTCGCAATGGTGCGCTGGAGCTCGTCGGGGTTGCTGACCAGGTCTCTTAGGGCGGGGCCCAGTCTTCTTGGGTCATCGCAACTCGCGGAGGTCGCGGAGCTGCGGTGCTCTTCTGGGGAGGTGGCTATGAGGTCTCCACCACCTGGCGTGAGGTCTTCACCTCGGCCTGGTTTTGGTCACCCCCTTTGGACCTTCCGGCAGCTGCGGAGGCCTGTCCTTTGGCAGCTCGAGTGTTAGCCATTTTTAGATTTCGGAGGGGGTAACTTGCTGAAGCTCGCCGAGGTGGAGGGAGGTCGCCGGAGTGGTGATCGTCTAGCTTAGGTGGAGCTGTGCAAGTTTTCGTCTAGCCTCGCGTGTGATGAATTATCCAAAATTCGGTTTATTCGTGTACACGCGCGCGTTTGAAATCTGGGTTCTTCGTTCAAGGGATGAAGATGTATGTGTATCTTCAAGTGTTCTTGAGTTTTATCAAGAACACCTTCAAATCTTCAAATTTTCAAACTAACCCTAACTTTTGTTCTTGAAATTTTTTTAATTTTCAGGCTCGAGCCCCCTCCTTCTAGCGCCAAATTGTTGATAGAATTTGTTAATCGATGTTTGTTTATGTGGCTTCACAACGAATTAATTCTACCAAACAATAATCTTATGATTTTATGTTCTTAGGGAGGGAGAGAGTTTTGAGAGAGAAATATTGCAGTTAGGATTGTATTAACTGTGTGAAAATGTGGGAATCTCCAATAGTTACAAGAGATGTCTTATTTATAGATGTGCTAGTGTGAGACGGCACCTTATGAGCCTATGTGGCTTCCGGTGTTGACGAGGGTCCGTAACCCTCGTCCTGGTCCCTTGCACTGCTCCTTATGTTGTGCCTCGTCCTACTACTATGCCTTAGACTAGATGAGCCTCATTAAAAACCTCACCGTAAACCACCCTTGTGGATAAACCGGACGGAGGGAAAAAGAGCGCACAATCGGGGTCCTATAGACTATCATGCGAGCTCATAGGCGAACTCGGAGATGAACACTCGGGCGAGCTCAGAGATGAGCACCTGGGCGAGCTCAGAGGTGAGCACCCAGGCGAGCTCCTACGATTTGGTGCCCGGGGGTGCGCTTGACACTCTGGCGAGCTCGCGGGCGGCCTCCTAGGTGATATCTTGATTCCCCGATTTGCCTCGAGTAGCTCGCCCATCAACAAAGTAGTGGTATAAGAGTAAATATATATATAATTTTGTGAGAGTGCACGTAAATTAATATTTTTATTTTTAGTAGTGTGTAAATTTATGTGGAACGTCCAAATAAAAAAAATATACAAATTCATGTGGTACGGTGGAGTAAAATTTTCTACCCATCACCTTCTGTTCATATTAAAGTAGTCTTTAAAGTGAAAATGGGTTTCCCACCCTCTTCCAATCATTACTCAATGAAAATTTCTTACATCAAATAATTAATTATTTTTCAATGGTATATGTTTTTTTAATAGTTAATCTTTTTTTAATTCTTTGTATTAGTTCTAATTATTTATTACTTCTTCCATTCCATAGGAATTTGCATCCTACAGAATGATATATTTTTTAAGAAAAATATATTTTATATATAAAGTATGGATAAATATGTGTATATATTTGTGAGTATGCACACAAATCAATATTTTTTTAATAGTGTTCAAATTTGTGTTGGACGTCCTAATAAGAAAAATGTGCAAATTTATGTGGGACGGAGAGAGAGTATTTATTAATAAAATTTTATTAAATTTATCATTTATTATTATTTAATTATGTGATTAGGGTAGGATGAGTGTAAGGTAGTGGACAATAGAAAACTTTTTCTTTATAGAAAAATATATTAAAAGCGATGAGTGGAAAAAAAATATTATCCCTTGCGAAAACAAATATACATTGTTTGAAACACATGACATCCCATTACTTTAATAATGAAAATATTCCTCATTTGGAATATGGAGAAGTTTAGAATTGCCTTTTATGTCGAGCAGATTGGTCTATTGATCCAAACAATTCAAAAGTGGAAAATGGCATTAATTAGATCCTGAAATGTTATCAAACCCATTGATGATTCTTGCCATATTTTGTCTCATGTGATAATCTCAAAAAAAAAAAAATCATAAAAAAATTTAAGAGATTTTCTATATATAAATATGTTTGCTCCTGCCGTTACATTCACCACCACCACTGTTGCTATTATAACAATGTCACTTCTACCTTATTTTTTAGTACTTTTCATCTGCTTACTAATATCTCAGCATGTTTTTGTTCATGGAGAAGAAGGGCTGGAAGACCAAGATGTCATGGGTATGTCTTTTTTGTTCAATGCATATTATATGAATTTGATCTTGTAAAATTCTTGGGAGCAAATCACTGAAAAAGTGAATTATTGAAACAAATTTTATGTTTGAACTGAATCATCGTGAGACGAACTGGCATAAATTTTTGCAGCTAAAGACTGAATTTCGATTAATTGAAGTTTAGTGTGTCGAACAAAAGTTGGAATAAGATGTTTGGTTCATATTTCTTCAATTGAAATGGTAATGGAGCTGAATACGCTTCCCGTCCCAAGATAATTTTCATATTTTCCTTATGGAAATTTCAATTCTTTTTTCACACCCCAAAAAATACATTTTTTATATTTTATTATTTAACTTCACACTCATATATTTTACTTTTCACTAATATGTGTGTAAATCAACATGTGAAAAAAAAATTCCGGAGTACAATATGGGGATTGATGAAGTATGGGGTAATGAGGCTCGAAATAAGATAATATCTTTCCCATTTTAAGTATGGGCAATGGGCATTTGCATATTAATTAAAAAAATAACTATATTTACAAATTGATTCACAATATTTGCACAAAAACATAAATTTTTGGCACAGAACCAATTTATAAATAATGTCAATTTATGAACCATTTTATAATTTTTCCTTTTATTTTTATTTACTCTCTCTTCCCTAATAAGTCATCATAATCATTTTTCTTCGATCATTCTACATTTCTCCAACGAATATTATATCTTATCTCTTACTCATTCCAAAAGCTTAGATCAAGCTGCTAAAAGTGTAACCATCGTTCAAAATGTAATTTTCTACTCGTGCTGAATCTTAACTTGATAAGCTTCTTTTTTCTTGCATAAACTAGACACAACTTCGAGTTGTCCTAGGATGACACTGACAAGGAATGAAGAAGAGGAGGAAAAGGCCATCGCTACAAGGTGGGAGCTTCTGAGTGGCAAAGACAACTGGAAAGGCCTCTTAGATCCATTAGACATTGATCTTCGTCGTTACATACTTCATTATGGGGAAATGGCTGAAGCAACCTACGACGCCTTTAACTCAGAGAAGGCATCAAAGTATGCTGGATGCAGCATTTATGCCAAACAAGACCTCTTCTCTGGGGTTGGAATAGACAGGGGCAGACCACCCAAGTACACTGTGACAAAGTACTTTTATGCGACGTCATCGGTTCCGTTGCCGGAAGCCTTCCTTATCAAGTCGATGTCGAGGGAGGCGTGGAGCAAGGAATCGAACTGGATGGGGTTTGTGGCTGTGGGGACGGACGAAGGCAAATCAGCTTTGGGCCGTAGGGACATCTTGATCGCCTGGAGAGGGACGATTCGAAGTCTTGAATGGGTAAATGGCTTAGAGTTCTCATTGGTCTCAGCTCCAGATATTTTTAGAGGGAGAAATGACACTAAGGTGCATTATGGATGGCATTCAGTTTACACTTCAAATGATCCAAAATCACCCTTCAACAAGGCCAGTGCCAGAGCCCAGGTTCTTGAGGAGGTGAGAAGATTGGTGGAACAGTATAAAAATGAGGAGATTAGTATCACACTCACAGGCCACAGCTTGGGGGCAGCGGTCTCTACGTTGAACGCTGTTGATATCGTCGTCAACGGGTACAACAAGCCACTGGGCATGCCCAATAAGGCATGTCCCGTTACCGTCATTGTTTTTGCCAGTCCTCGTGTTGGTGAAAATAACTTTCATAAACTCGTTTCGAATTTGAGCGAACTTCATATTCTGCGCGTGAGGAATGCTGGAGACGTCATTCCAATGTACCCCATCATGCTTTACAGCGACGTTGGAGAGGAGTTAGTCGTCGACATGGATAAGTCGTGCTACTTGAAGCCAGGGAACATGGAGACTCGGCATAACATGGAGGTTTACTTGCATGGAGTTGCAGGGACACAAGGGAGCAAAGGGGGTTTCAAACTGGAAGTTAACCATGATATCGCCCTTGTTAACAAAATTATCGATGGATTGAAGGATCACTACTGCGTACCTGTTTCTTGGTGGTGTCGGAGGAACAAAGGAATGGTTCAACTAGCAGATGGATCTTGGGAGCTGATGGATCAAGAGCCTCCATCTTTTTGATTCAAGAAGGTTGAACAAAAACTTATAAAAATGACGAAATAACGGAAACTTATGCAGATGAGTCCATCTATAAAATAGTGTGTCATTACATAGGAATAAGCAATCCCTCAAACATGTGATGTATCAATCTTGTGGAAATTACAGTCAATTGAATAAAATGTATTTCCTGAACATATTTTGAGTATGAAATGCAAAAAAAAGTTGCATGATTCGAGTAGAATGATGAACAGAAAAGAAGAATAGACAATCTTAACCACATTATCAGGCACGACACTTTTAACTAAAATAAGATGGCTGGCATCTTGAATAGTTCAGGTACTTGAGCGTATCTTATAATTTCTCTGGTTGTTGTTAACGCGTAGCACCTAGCCTTACTGTTAAATGCTGCTATTGTTTAACTTGCAATGAAGCCTCGATGCGCTGTATAAGCTGGTCTGCACCCATTGCACCCTCCTGGAAATTGATGTGGCAGGAGAATGAGAAACAACAGGACAACTCAAATTAAATAGTCAGAAACCAAGGGGTTCTTATTTGTAGCAAAATATAACACTCACCAACCTCAAGGGGCAAAACCTCTTTGAAGCCTCAGAAATTTTATCAATATATCTTAATCAACATGGGACATTGGTTGAAGTCATGGCATATATTTTAAAGATCTAACAGTTATCAAAAGAGATTTTATCTGGTGGTATGATGTCTTTTGTGCTGTAATTGGGCACTGGTAATTAGTTTTAGGAAATAAAATTTGAACCTCAGAGAACTCATAAACACTAATATATTGCTCTAGGAAGGAAAGAACAGAAAATAGGGGGTAAAAAAGGAGTTAAATAACAAATATGATCTTTAAGATTTGGCCTAATTGCAGAAAATAATGATCCAAGTTGTAATAACCCTTTTTATATACATCTATATTTTGTAAACTTCACCTTCACAAGGTATTGTAGAAACCATATATCAACCTCAAAGGGTACTTGAAATTTGTAAAAATTCAAACGGTTTTAGTTGTTGTATATAGTCAAACATTTGAAGTTGTTCTTTTTTTTATCAAGTATTCTCCAGGAGTACCAACAACGGCCTGGTTCTTTGAGTGTCCAGAAATGGGGAGAGAACCAAGTCCAGACTCATATACGCATGCCTCAGTAAATATACACGAATTGGATGGTACTAGGGGTATGCACTGCCGTTATAATGGTATTGACAGACAAACACACACAGAGTAGTTAAAGACTGATCAAAAGTCAAAACAATCATTCAATGTAACAACATATGATAGATGAGAGTCATGAGACCTGAAATGATCAAGAAGTGCAATTCAGAACATCATTACTTACAAAGCGATCATGTGGTTCCCCGTCCTTGAATAAAACGAAAGTTGGTAATGCTTCTATATTATACTTGCTGGCAATGGTGGGATATTTTTCTGTATCAATTTTCACAACCTGGATCTTATCAATCATTGAAGCACTAACTTGTTCCAAAATTGGAACCATAAATTGGCAAGGACCACACCTACAGAAGGTAAAAGCATATTATATTATATTATATTCATGTAAAAGCCCACTCAAACAAGCATAAACATACAAATTTGAAAACTTAATCATCCATTCTAGTGGCGTTTGAGGGATTTGGTAGGGGGGTTGCATTGAACCAAAAAGTTGTTCATATTCATGTGCTAATAAATTTATTGCGCCCAAGAGGAAATAAAGACGACGCTATTGGCTAAACTAAGTGAACTAGAGAAATGCAAGATAATCAAGTACAGGTGAAATTACCATGTAGCATAGAAGTCAACCAAAACTGGTTTATTGGACTTCTCCAACAACTCCTCAAATGACGAAAATGACTGCTTCTTCGATGCAACCTGGAAGAGAAACTCAAAAGTATTCATTATCTTACAAATTTTAACTCCAGCATTCCCATTTCAATATCAAGAAAGGTGTTTTTGAAGCCTTTAACCATTAGAAGCTTCTCATCCTTTGAGGTTAATAAAAGAACACGAGCTTACAACCAAACTTGAGCATATACTTCACATGCTTATGAATATGGCGCATGAACTATTTTTCATTGAATATATGCAAATTGAGACTCCTATCTTATCTGTAATCAGAACCTAATTCCCCGACCAGCTCTCATGCAATGTCGAGATTTTCCATCACATTTTTGTTATCTAAAACTCTAATAATTCGACTAAAATGCTGAAAGAGAAGGGGGAAAACTTAACAGAAACTGACACAAAACATCTTTGCAATTCAGAGCAAGGAGCAAATGGATAAGATTTCATAGAAAATTACATCAGCACATTCAAACAATCTTCTGAACAAGACCTAGAAGTGAATTAAGTTAAATTAAAATCTCTTTCATCCGAAATCAGAATCGACACTTACCAGCGTAAGTTTCCGTGGTTGGGTATTAGATTTTAGGCAATGATTTGGAAATCCGGAAAAGCGAAGCTTTATTGGAAACTGAAGAGAGGAGAACGGAGCAAGCTTTGAATTCGTCAATGAAGAAAACTGAGACGTTTTAACGACGATGGGAGCTGCCGCCGCAGCGGAAATCGCCATTTTTCCGTTTATTGTTTTGAGGTGAGAAGGAAAGAGAGGCAAATGCCAAAAGGTAAGGAAGAAACAAGCAAGCGACAAAATAATTGGAGATAAAATAATGAGTAATTCTATTGTGTATTTAAATAATACTAATGAAAATAAAAATAATATTTTAAAATATTATAATAATAAAAAAGAATTATATATAAGATAAAAATAAAAATAGTGATAGGGTCTTTTAAAGAATTTGGTGATAAATTTATAATAAAATATGATAATAGGTTTAAGAAAAGTGACACTTACTTTTAACAAAAATATTATTATTTTTTAATAAAATTTTATCACTTTTTTAAAAAATAAATAAATAAGTAATACATTCTATATTGATCTCATATCATGAGACAGTCTCATACAAGACTTACTTCATAATATTAATATAATTCAAGAAAAAAAATATGCATGCGTTTATGGCGTGTGTAGAGCTGGCAAATGAGTCAGGCTGGCTCGACTCAGTCCAATCCAACAGACTGGGTCGGGCCAGTTTATTTGCAGGCTAGGCCCGTAAAATAAAGTTTAACACAGTTCAATCTAGTCCACATGCTAATGTGCTAGCCAGATTCATTTTCTTTGAATAATAATCTTTAAAAAATGTACTATAATACTACATGCATTAGAACATAAATCAAAATACGTTCACAATCCACAAGTAACAAGTAACAACACTGATATAAAAATAGAATAAAAAATCACAAGCTCAAAAATGAATAAAATAGAAATAAAGTTCATCAATCATACAACACTAAATAAGTAGAGTCCTAATAGTTTAAAAAATAATTCATAGTTTTATTAGTAAGATAGAACTCAGCCAAGAGAAAGAAACCCAAAATTATTAATTTGAGATTATAATTTAAACACATTTGAAAAGGTAGAGAGAAAAAAAACTAGGAAAAAGATTACTTATGAAAAGTGAGACTAAGTGAGAATAATGTCTGCAATGGTGAAGGGTGGACTTTTAGATCTGCTCTAGCCCTAATAGTCTCATACACGAACACGATACTTAATCAATTAATGGACATTTAAAAAAAAATTACTTAATGAGTTAAAATTCTATCATGGCAAATGGACTTTCTGTGGCCAGTCAGACCAAAACGGTCCAACCGTCCAAGTGCATTTATCCCGATGAGCCATCTAGGTTGGACCAAAATTACCTGATTCTTTTGAGCCTTCATATTTTCAGTCTAGTCCAGATCAAATTTTGGATAAATAGGGCTGCTAAAATTATCATATCTAAGCGTGTGGGAAAAAATAATATGAAATTTTTATATCCATAAGTATACTGTATAATTTAATTATATCTTTAAATAATTATCATTATTTTTACTTAACAATTATGATTAATTGTAAGTATTTGGTTTAACATGACATCATGCGGATGGGATGAACAAATTGTCTATCCCATTCTATTTTGGATTTGAACATTGAAGTCTTCATCCAATTTCTCATATATCCTATATCAGGTAAATTGAAGTATTTGAACATTGAACATTGAAGTATTTGGTAGGGAATATTAGGAGTTATAAATTTTGTAAGTAAAATTCATATAATGTTATTTGGTAGGGTGTAATAGAAAAATTACATAAAATTAGTCCTAAAAAGTAATTTCACTTGGTAGGACATAATATAGAGATAGAAAAAGTAATACTCCCTCCGTATTTCTATAAGTTGTTCGTTGTTTTTTGGCACACGAATTAAGGTAAAATTGAAAAAGTATAAGTGATGTGATGGAAAAAGTGAAAAAGTATAAGTGATGTGATAGAAAAAGTGAAAAAGTATGAGTGATGTGATGGAGAAAAGTGAAAAAGTAATGAAAATAGTGTAAAAAATATTGAAAATAATAATAAAGAAGTGAATAGTAGTTTCCAAAAAAGGTAAAAAAGCAATGAGCAACTTATAGAAAGAAGGACGAAAATGGCAACATGGGCAACTTATAGAAAGACGGAGGGAGTATCATTTGGTAGAGTGTAATATGTAGATATATAAGAACAAAAGTTACTATTCAAGTCATACAAAAATTGTAAGGTGGAAATGGTGAGATAATTTATTACATTGTGAACAGTGAAAAGGATGCAATATGACCTCTTTTTTTACAGGGTCGGCCGTATAAAAAACGGGTCAGCATAAAATTTGTACCCCTACCAAACAAGATAAGTCAGTACAAAAATTCATATTATATCGATAATATACCCTACCAAACACCATAGTACATCTATTTTCAAACAATTTAGCTATACTCATATTATTTTACTCTAACTCAGTCATTCTATTTCCTATAGTTCTTCCACTCACTCATATTTTTCTCCTATTTTTCTAACAAACCCATTCTCTCTCTTGTATTTTCTTATCAGATCTCTTATATTTCTCTCACTTAATAATTGTCTCATTAATTAACACTAATAAAATAAATAAAATATTAATTTTGATTTTACACAATTTTTTTTATTCCTAATCCAACTCAAATTTACTTATTTATTGAATTACTCACATTCGCAGTCTCATTCACTACTAACATTAATCAAATATAGCTGTTTAGTAAAAATAGTAGTAGTACTTATTTAGTTTTTTTTATTTTTTTGCTTTTTCAACGCGGAATAAATTAAAAAGAAAAAGCCCTGGATACAGTAAGCTTATCAAAATTATTAAATGACTCAAGTATACATTTAATAAAATTATTTATAAACAACATGAGGATCAAGTCAACTGATTAATCAAATTGAATGTTCAACTTGTAACAAAATCTCAGCTTACAGAACATACAACTAAATTTCAGGCCATGTTAATACCAGATGGGATTTTCAGTTACATCTTTTGTTACAACACAGGCTAATCTCAAAGCTGCACATACATACTACAATCATTGCTCACAATACATAAAATATGTGTCTCCAGTCTGATTTAATATTCAGTACAGCTAAGGCAGAAACGGAAGCATGCAAGGCGAGGCGAGGCGAGGCGAGCGACGCAAGAAGTACAAAAATCACCCCCGAACTAAAACATCAGCCATCGCTTGTCAACGTGAAAGCAAGGAGGACGATAACAATCGTGAAGAAAATAGTCCCGCCAGAAAATAACCACATAGCTCTACTACTCGGCTTCTCATTTACTTGACCGCTCGACTCCACCTCTTTCAGAAGTTGCCGGACTGTCTCAATGTCCGAGTCTTTAGCTGCTTTTAGTAGTCCATTCTGTATTTCCTCTAGCTTATTTAGCCTATTATGTCTGCAAGTATCCTTGATTGGCCAGAAGAGAGCTGTCATCTTCCACAAGAGGATGCCCATGTAGATGGCTACAATGCAATCCACACTATAATGGTGGCGCTCTCTGATTTCGCGTTGGGCACTGTGGGCAACAAGAACCCAGATAAGGGCAGACGTGTACCCTCCATAAGCTTCCTGCAATATTTCAACATATACATGAAGAGTGAGAATCTTTGTGTGCGTGCTTTCTTTTTTTTTTTTTCATTTTTAGGAAGTACAATGTGGGTTGCTCAATATGGCATAATGTTGGAAGTTTTTGCAAATATGTAGTTATGATGGGGATGAATATTGTTTTATTAGGCCTGTAACTTAGGCGTAGCAATTGCAGAATGTTAAATTTGTGGGCTGACACATTTAGGCATTATATTTGAACTTTCACATATATAGCCAATTGGCCCTGAACACCCAATTCGAGCTAAAATTTCACATGATTGCCTAAATGTGTGAGAAATTAGAAATATAAATGTGTCAGCCCAATTTACCCTAGATTTCCTTAAATGTGAGAAATTTAAAAATACTGGCAATGTGCCAAATTAAAATTGAATGGCCTAAATGTGTCTGGCCTAAAAATATATTGTCCTACAGTTGCTACCCCCACATATTTACGGTCCTAATGAAAAATTATTCCCTTCTGATGAGTGAAGACTATTGAATTTGTATATTATACCGTCCATGCCATAGCTGTTAAGACTGCAACAAGCATGTGACCACTGTAGAGTAGGTCGTTGCACCCGCCTCCTGCTTTTTTCAGAAGATGGTACCAAGGTGAAGAGCCTTCAGAAGCTGTTGGTCGGAGAAAATCAGCAAGAAAGTTCATTGATCCCCAGTTTGGTTGGAAGTCCGGGGCGTATTCCCCTGTAACACCTGAAAGAGAGTAGATAAAGGTTAATACAAACCTTCCAATATAACTAGTAAAGTAACACTTGGTTGCACTGGTAATAAAGTTTAATGAAAACAACTAATACAATCCAACAAAAATAATTACTAATGACCAACTAATACCTTTTAATAAAACAACAAATATCATTTAATAGTGCACTTGTCTTGCACTGTAAAAGTTAAAACTAGAGCACAAAAATATTTGCCTAATTATTACTCTTTCCATCCTGTATGAATCTGCACATTTGTTTTATTTGAATATTTCATATGAATTTATATACTACCAAAAAAGGAAACATTGATTTATATTCTCATTCACAAAAATATTTACATATTTACCCTTATGATACTGCTTTACTCAAAAAATACATTTTTCTAAATAAAATTGATATGGGATGGAGGGAATTTTTTTACTGACTAAACTTGAGAGAGAGAGAGAGAGAGACAGACAGACAGACCATAAGCAATATCATGTTGAATAATATGGCGTATAGCACTAGAGTCTTTAGCATATGGAACATAGTATTTCTGGACCCAATGATGTGGGTGTGGAGGCACTTCTTGGAACCTAGCTGATGCACACCATGGGCGTGGTGAGGGAAGGATTGTAGAGACGAAAGCTATTGCTCGAAGAAGCCGCCCAATACCCATGGTGAACATATATCTTGCTCCCAGTCCTAGACCAGGGGCTTCAACTGAATTGAATAAAACTGAGAATGCAAGCATTATAAACAACATCAAGAAATGGTGCAATCCAATAATACGTGCCCTCAATACATCAACCACAAATTGAGGTAACTTCTCGTTCAGTGCAAGCAGCAACCACTGGCCGACATCAGGGAGAGGCGGTGTACCACTGTCAAACATTAGCTACCCCATCAATCTCAACAAAAATAGTCTATGTAGATTGCAGAAACAGTTTTTCAACCCCCTGATGTTAGGCCTTTTAAGTGCAAAAAAACAACAAATGCATGGTATAATCTGAAAGAAGCTGTATAACAGAGTGTATGCCAACTTATATAATTACTAAAACATATATTTATATCAACAATTACTTTATCTTAACATCTTAACACTCACAAACAACCACTTTATATATAAATGAATCCACAATTATCCTTACTTTATCTATTTTTTTAAAAACATGTGCCAATAAATGAACACAATTTTCATGGAAGAGAGTACTTACTATGAGAGAACCTCAGTCTAATAGATTCGTTTCACATTACGTTAATTTCTCTAGCTTAACAATCATCATTGTCTTATTTATGATCCTAATAGTACTTAATAAGGCAACTAAATCCCGGGAAAAAACATTAAATAGAAGAAGAAAAGCGAAACTATAACCTCTACTTAATCAAAGTAAAACATCATTAATTGGTTTTCATTTTTCAAACACCAAATCTGAGATGCAATCAACGAAATCTCGTCTCATATAAGGAAATCCATGGCAACAAGCAAAGATCGCGAGAAATACAGTCGGAGACCCAAGTTTCCATTAACAATTTTGAAAGATCTGAAACAATTTCTCTAATTGTACGTACTTGTGCCAATCAAGGCCGAGAACAGCGGTTACCGAGCGAACTGAAATTGCTTCAAATAGAAGCGCGCAGAGCATAAAGAGTATCGATAGAATGAAAGGAATGGCGGCTCTCAGCTCCAGCGACCAGTGCTTGTAAGAAATGGCACGAATTACAGCTGCGATTGCGAGAGCTGCCCAGAGTGCTGGCTGCAGAAGCTCGTGCCACTCCGGCGACAGGTGGCGGACGTAGTCTATACCTACGTACGCTATTGCGGCGATTCCCAGGCCGACGGAACCTCCGCGGCGGTGGCGCCGCTGGGAGATCGCCGGCGAGCCCATTTATGCTTGCGGTAGTAGAGGAAAAGAGCAGTGCTCTGGTAGCATCAACTATCGAGCTAGCTCCCAAATTAGAAATTCAAGTCTTCACTTAAATAAAGCTGTCTTTTTTCAGTAATTTCTTCTGGGAAAAATTACAAAATAATTCACAAAATTGACACAAATTACAAATAGATTTCTATGCAAAAAAAAAACTCCCTCCGTCCCGCTATATGTTACTCTTTGCTTTTGGGCACACAAATTAAGGTAAAAATGAAAAAGTATGAGTGATGTGATGAAAAAAGTGAAAAAGTATAAGTGATGTGATGGAGAAAAGTGAAAAAATAATGAAAATAGTGTAAAAAGTATTGAAAATAATACTCTCTCCGTCCCACATAAATTTGCACACTTTCCTTATTTAAGCGTTCCACATAAATTTGCACAATACTAAAAAAATATTGATTTACGTGCACACTCACAAACCTATACACATATTTATCCACATATTACTATTTTATATATAAAACACATTTTTCTTAAAAAATGTGCCATCCCGTAGGGTGCAAATTTCCACGGGACGGAGGGAGTAATAAAGAAATTAATAGTAATTTCCAAAAAAGGTAAAAAAACAATAAGCAACATTTAATGGGACGGACGAAAATGGCAAAATGAACAACTTATAATGGGACAGAGGGAGTATATTTTTGTACAGTAAAAAAAATTATAATTCTGTGCAAAAATTGTGAACCAATTTGTAAATATAGCTACTTTTTTTAATCAATATGTAAGTTACCCTTTCTTCTCACTATATTGTAGAAATTTAAATTTAATTTATTTTACATATTATTATTAATAGCTTATAATTACTACCTCCGTTCTAAATTTTTTTTCCATATTTTCTATTTTGATATATCTCAATTTTTTTTTTCACCTTAAAAAATAATAATTTATATTTATAAAAGTTAATAAAATATATTTTTTATATTTTATTAATTAATTTTATATTGATTTTTTTTTTTTAATCCGTGTGGTCAGATCTTTTGAACATAATAAAAGGATACTTTTTTAATACTTTTTCATTTAAAAATGACTCACAAATTGAATACGTTAGTATAAAATTAAATAATTTTCGAGCGATAGAAATTTCAGGCTGAGCACGGCTTGCGAGAATCTTTCAAGGGACGACATTCTCAAAATTACAGGAGGTGGCTGTAGGCTCAATTTCCAGGCGGCGGCGGCGGCGGCGGCTTCTAATTTGATGGTGGAGGCAATTTTGCATAGTGGTCGTAGTTTGAGCAGTAGGCGGTGGCGATGGTGGAGCTTCCATTAATTCCGGCGGAAGGCTTTCAGGATGTCGACGTTTTGGTAGGGCATCGAATTCAGGCAGTGGGTTAGCCATGGATTCCGGCTTGAAGCTCTGCAATTTTCGGCGACAATTGACGGGGCTTGGCTGAGCTTCTTCATGGAACGGTGGCTGCCATAGTCGGTTTCTTCAAGCTCAAATGACGGTGGCATGCGGTCCGAGTTGAAGGTCGATTGTGTGGTGAGAAGAGGTAGCAATTTTTGGCGGAGGTGAGAAGTCACTAATGCCTAAAATATACTCCGTCCATGATATCTACCTTAGTTGTGCACTGTTATTATGAAAAAATTAATGTTGACGTGTAAAAGTGAGTGTATTAGTATAAGACAAATTTATTTATATAGAGTTATTTTCAGAATCTATTATCAAAATAGGGAAAGAAACAGAAATTTTATCAAAATAAAGTCAGTCGGTACTGGTAATACCGATCGGTGACGTGGACAAGCTTATATTCCCTTACCTTGGAGAAGATGTTCCAGTCGGCACTCACACAACCGACTGGAGGAGACAAAATGCTCAGTTGGCAATCATGAGCATCACTCTTACAAGTCGGGTGAGATGGACATGGGTGAAGTGGACAATTTTGACGAATTTGGCCGTAAGTGACTTGATGCGGCAACCTTGCAGTTTCCGGCGACTAAAGCTCGGTTGCAGCATTAATGGTGGTTTTTTGAGGATGAAGCATTTTCAATCATAATTCTTACAATCAACATAAATTGATCGAAAACAAAAAATAAAAATAAATAAATCTTATTCTCTTATATTTATGAATTTTTACTCATCCTATATATTTTAATATTATAATTTTTCTTAGAAACTGTCGAATTCATTAAATTTAAATATTAATATTAATAAAAAACTTTCAACTTGATTTTTTCCATAAAAATAGAGAAATTTGTTAACATAAGTTACACAAATGAAAAAAAATTGTTGTGGTTTTTTGCAAACGAGAAAAGTGCAAGAATGCCGAATTAAAAAAATATAAGAAAACCCCAATATTTTTTATATAATAATTCAATTTTCTAATAACAATTTGAAAATGTTTATTTATGATTTTATTTATGATAAGAGCTAATTTAGTGGTCAAAATATGTAAATACATCCTCAATCAAATCTAATCTTAAACTTTTCGTCAAAAAAAAAAAAATTAATCTTAAACTTAAATCACATTTAATCTTGTGGAATAATTTAAATAAATAGTGAATATAAATTAAAAAATATTAATCAATTAAATTTCAAGAGAAATAGATGAACATGATAAATGATAACAAATTTTCCTACAAATGCTCAATGTGATATACCCAACTACTTTGACTGAATCAACATATAATTACTAATGAGAATTTTCAAAAAACTAGCAAGAAAAATAAAATATATAAAATAATTAATTAATATAATATTTTATCATCATTCATTGGAAACCATCGACAACCATGGAAGTGAAAAAGCCACATACCTGAAGCTTATCACCACCTTTAAAACTCCACGCCCGGAAAAGCGCAGAAACAGTCCATACTTGCCACCACCATCCACAAAAAAGCCAACAACAGCCATGATTTTCGAAATCAATTCTCCCCGTCAAGCCACTCACTCTGCCAAATCCATCGAAATTACCCACATCATCGGATATTTGTTTATAGTTGTCCCCTCCACTTGGTTGTGAGAGTGCCGACTGGAGCACCTTCCCAAAGGAAAGAGAATCTGTGGTCCACATCACCAGTACCGACTGATTTTATTTTGATAAATCTCCTCTCTTTTTTCTCATTTTGATAATATGTCTGTCAAAACAATCTTAGTATAAAGAAGTGTTAATTATTAATAAAGTATTTGATGTGATGTGTAAAAGTGAGTATATGTGTATAAAAAAATAATGATTGAAAATTTTCCATTTTGGGTAGGTAGACTATTTATTGTGGATGACTATTTAAGCAAATGTGGACTAATTTTCATGGACGGAGGGAGTAACTTACTAATATACAAAGTCTAAATAATACTCAGAGAACGATGTATAATATTAAAAAAAAATTATAATATTTATTAATAAATAAGTAGTATCCAAATAATAATTTATAATATTAGAAAAATAATTGAGTAATACTCGAAAAACAAGCTAGTAATACCCCGAGTATAATTCATTAATATCCCCCAAGAACAACTCATCAATACCCTCAAGAACAAGTCTAAGTAAATACTTCAAGAACAACTCACTAATATTACAAGAATATATCTAAGTAAGCACTCTAAGAACAATAACAATACCCCAAATCACTAATACCTCAATCGTAAAAAGAAACATATAGTGTGACATAAACGTAGTGTTTTTCAAATTTCAAAATTAAAGACTAAACTGAATTTAAAAACCAAATGCATAATATGCAATCAAGTGTACACAAATTTTTATGGAAGTCCATTATAAATAAAGAGAATATTTATGAAAAGTATATATAACATTCTTTTTATAAATAATCATTTTGTTCCTAAATAAATCTGATACTATCCCATAACACCCTCTAAATATATTACATTAAATTAAATGTATATTTTAACGGATAAATACTTTTATTTTACGAACCAAACATAGTTAATATCACGTGTTCTCTCGAAAAAACTCCAATGGTAACATATGATTCAAACATAAAAATTAATTCACGCAATTTTATGGATTATTTCATGACATGTTAAAGGAGAAAATTTAAAAATTGATCGAAATAACACAATATTTTTCAAGATAAACGAATTAATTTCCACCAACACAATTGACAATGGACCCAATATCATACATCATGCACATACTCTAAAGATGAACTCCAAATTATAAAAAAAATATAACAAAAAAATTAAATACTCTCACTCTTCTAATGATTTCTACACGGTGCATAATGCATCTATGTATCTAATACGTATTAATATGTAGTAATTACATCAATGCTATTAAAAAATATATTGAATAAAGAAGACTTTATGTACAATGCAAGTAAATACACTATACAATCATCTAAGAGCCACAAGCTAGGCTGCATACTCCGCCAATCTTTGTGAAAATCCATTGCAGAAAATCTGGTCCATCTTCTTTCTCCAAAGTCGCTGGGGTCGGTAGCGGCAGCTCCGGCGGCAGGTGGCGGTGGAAGGCATCGACTGCAGCTCCGACTCCATCTTCCCTTCGTATGTACTCCGCTAATTTCATTGCTCGAGATTTCACCTGCAACATCATTCCAAAATTCAACGCAACGCCACGCCTTAAGAATAATCGAGAGGCATAACTATCACTTTATAGTAGAACAACTAATACTCCTTAAAAATACACACGGGATGTAAACCAATAGCATTGTAAAACTAGTTTACATAAGAGTTTAGATTAAATCTTCATACCTCTGGCTGCAGCATGAATCTTATAGCCTCGGACAGTGATTCGACGGTGAGGTGTGATATAGGGATCGGAGAAGGCCCAAGTTCTTTTTGATACACTATTTCTCCCCAGAAAAACTGGTCTCCGAAGAATGGCACAATGGTCGTCGGACACTGCATTGCACGTTCATATAGTTAACTCAAAATTAACCAAATATGGGTATGATTAAACGGGCAATTAGCATTAGGGGTAGGTCCCATGTGAACCAGGTTCACGTGAACTCTCTCGTTCAAAGTAATATTGTTTAGCATACGAGTATTACTTTCTAAAAATTGTTTGATTTTATCGTTATTCTTCTCAAAATCACTAAATTATGTTACTTCTTATACTGAACCGTATTATCAAGTTCACCATAAAACTTCCGTGAACCAAATTTACCCCTGCTTTAAGTCCTGTAGCTGTAGTTCCTGCTCCACCGTGATGAACCTACAAAAGAAAAGAAAATCCATTTTTAATGAGTACGAAAAACACGTCTCATATGTACAAAAAACTATACGATCATCATATCCCCACAATAGAAATATCAAGGAATGGCAAATTGTGCAAACTCACCACAGCTGAACACTGAGGAAACAACCAGTCATGAGGGCAATCAACAAGCAGGAAAACATTGTCTGGAATATTTGAATCTGCAAGAAGACGGCCACTTAGAACAATCACGACGAAATTAAACATTGCCATATACTGAAGATTTGACAAAAGAAGTGGCAATGAAAAGCAAAGATATCAAAATCAGCGAAAGAAACTTACGAGCGCCGAGGTCTCCCCACCCTCGATCAATTATCCCTCTTTGCCCTGTCTTCTGTAATGCTTCCAAAATTGTATTCATAGTTTTGCCTGAATCCTCCAAAGGCTGATCGAGCAATCAATAGAAATTATAATAAAAAAAAAAATAGACATGCTATTACAAAACCAAAATAAAATAATGTCATCATAAAAAATACACAACTTGTTGAATACATGAATCATGAAAGCAACTTCTTTGTTTGACCTATTCAAGTAAATATTCATAATCGGTCACTGAGATCCCAAATGTCAATATTCAGTCTACATGCCATTGAGAATTTCCAAATATATGAAGAATGATGCTGATGCATGTGACAAAGAATATGATTGGGATCATTTAACTAACTTCAATAGTACACTATACTCAACTATTTAAAACAGGCGCCATCAACAAAATATACATAGATTTAACCTATCCCATCAGGAATAATACTGTCAACCATTCTCGAAGTTGACAAATCAAATTTTCCCGTTTTCTGTCGCATAATCTCATGGTCAGATATAAGACAAACATACTCCATCATTACAGCATATTCAACAGAAATGTCTACAGCATCCAAGAAAAGTATGTTCAAATTAGAATTTTACTATAAATCATACCATGCTTCCAAACCCAATATAAATTGGTTGAGATCCATTTTGCATCCATTGAATAAATTTTTTGGAGGGTTGATATTTTGATCCAAGGTCTAAAAAGCAGTAACCAGCAATATCAACCAGGGCCCCCCAATCTGTCAATTAGTAAGGATCAGTTGAGAGATTTGGCATAATCCCTTAAGCAGATAGAAACCCAATGATAAAGAATATGTGTGGAGGTTGTGGACTTAGGTATAAAATGAGTGTATGAACTTCTACTAACAACTATGAGAAGACAAAAATTTGTATACTAATGATGCATTGTACAACACAAGTACTCCCTCCGTCCATGAAAATTAGTCCACGTTGCCTTAAATAGCAGTCCACAATAAATAGTCTACCTACCCAAAATGGAAAATTTTCAATCATTATTTTTATTTTTTTATACACATATACTCACTTTTACACATAACATCAAATACTTTATTAATAATTAACACTTCGTTATACTAATACACTCACTTTTACACATCAACATCAACTTTTTCTTAATAACCGTGCACAATTAAGGTAGACTAATTATCATGGACGGAGGGAGTATATTTTTAAATGGAATTAGTTGTTTTACTAAAAAGTACTCCCTCCATCTCATAAAAGCTTTCATAGGAGGGAGGAACATAAAGTAAGAGAGTGGAAGAATGAGTAGGGATTTGGGGGGGTAATTAAGTAAACTTTCACGTATAAACTTTTGTGTGTGTGCCCAAAAGTAATGACATTTTTTGTAAAATTCAGGATATTGTGAGAGTGGGGTTTATGGAAGGTTTTACGTTTTAAGGGTGTGAAATGTATTGCACGATAGACGAAAAAGGAAACTGTGAAAAAGTATTTCGGGACAAAGAGATTAGTTTGTTAGTATTATTTGTTTTCCTGAAAAATATTAGTTGTGTATAGTTGCACCGCACAACTGGTGTACTAGAGTGTTACTCGTATGAGAAATATCCATTTGAAGGCAAAAAAATTGAAATGGCACTAATGTAAATAAACACAATCAGGCGACTAAAAGTGGTGATTTACCGTCTGGCTTGGGCACAAGATGAGGACTCCACATATAGCCAGTTGGGAGATGAGAAATTGAGCCATGGTAGGTGCTGAAGTATGCAATAGGGGCAAGCTTCAGCTTATTCTTGCGGAACTCGTTTATAAGCCCTCTTATGCCCCACCATATGAGTAAATCCACAAGAAGATATGACAGCTTGAAAAATTTAAGGAGCATTGTCATTGGAGAATGTCGTGGAGCTATTGAAAATTAAAAAAAAGCATCTCAGGAATATCGAAACATACCCAGTATCCTGCACTTTGAGGTACACGTGCTAATGGATGAGGAAATGCATGTGTGGGCCTGTCATTTAGCACATTCTTAAGTATTCCTTTTCTTTTAATTTTAACTGATTCTAACAAAATTCTGATCTCTGCTAGAAATCTACTTGATACTTGTCTGACCAAAAATGTGGGGTGGGGGTGGGGGGGGGTGCACTTAATTTTGCCTCTGGAATATGATTATGAAGTTCACCAACATGTAATATTGATCTCTCAAATAATCGATTTGTTATAAACTTGTTTCACATCAAAGAACTAAATATTTATTTAGTAGGATAAACTAATAGGTAATTGTAGTTCAGACAACTGAAAAAGAGGAAGAGCAAGTTAAGCTTACGTCCAAGGCATAGTGAAAAAGATGTGCAAAGGAACACCAAGAGCTTCAGCTACATGTGCATGCCCTGATAACAAAAACATCATATATAGAACATGAATCTCCTTAAAACTGAACGAAATATGTATTTTGAACTTTAGTTACAGTAGAAGTGAAAAACATTATTGAAGGATTATGGGGGCCCTTGTTTCGAGTTCTTCAATGGGAATGGGTTTGAAAATCTCTTTTCCCTCTCCCCACCCCTCCGGATATATTGGATGAATTATTGTCTCCATTGTAGTTACATAACTACTAACTAGTGTTGTGTAGTGTTGTGCTCTAATTTTGGAAAAAAATGTACAAATAAAAGGTTATTGGCTGTGGCGTAAGGAGAATGATTGAGGAGGATGATTATAAGACGGGAGAACGGTAATCAAATGGAGGCAATTTAGGAGTGAAAATAGTGTTGTAGAACATCTTTTATCCTCATTAACCACTATAATTAACATATATTTATTCTCATTCTCATTGAAGAATTTCCAAGCCAAGCATCAGCTAAGTTTTCTTAATGCTAATTAAAACATCATAACGGCAATCTGCTTTCTTAGATCTTATAAATAACAAGTGCTGGTTGAGGGATTTCAGTGTAAGATTATAAGATGTAAAATCTGAGGCAGAAAATATAATTAAAGTGTTTAGCTTAAGGATGAGAATAGTTTGCGATAACTAACCATAAGCAGGAGGATTTGCAATAATTGCCTGAGCCCTGAAAGATTCACCAGTTACTGGATCAGGTTCTGTGCAAGCTGGAAGTAGACTTTCAATAATTGCCTTTATTTGCTTACGCTGTATAGAAATTTCACCGGGTCCTGATGGAATAAGACCTTTATTTCTGGCCATATCTACATTTACATTAAATAAATTCAATTCAGTCAAGATATGCTCAGACTCAACAATTACCATTAATCTCTAAAATCAAATCTTGAAACTGATTTACTTGGATTCTAAAGGGTATATAAGAGTATACAGAAAAACCATAACCAGGATTTATTAAGCACTTAGGACAGGAAGAGTAGAGAAGAGTCATAATATATAATCTTTTCTTTTAAATATGTTATGATAAAATGAGAACACACGTTTCAACTGATCATGATCGTAGGGCATGATGCATATAGCTGGCTCTATGTTAGTTGCTTAGTTTTGTGTTACTGTTGTTATTGTGGGATATTAAATATTGTGTAATTTTCAGAAATGGGTGGAATTTCCGGAAATTCATATGCATGTTGAGGACCACTTACATCCAGCCAAAACACGAGGGTCACCACCAAGTGGGTAAAAATCTACCCCAGCTGACTTCACAAATCCACGAAAATTGGAATGAGTTGCCAACCTTACATGATGACCATATGCCTGTTGCAAAGAATGCAGTTGGTGAGATAACTATCACAAAGTGCTTAAAGAGCAAATTTTGATATGAAATAAGACAAACCCAATACAGATTGTGACAATTGCACAAGTATAAATAATATATAGTATTTGACAAATTCACGATTAAAAGAAAAAGATGAGCATGGATATTTGCCTTTACATTTTGTAAACTTCAGCTGCTCTGAGCTTAATCAAATTTTGCTCAACTCAAAAGTTATGAAGTTCATAGACATTTTTTGCCATTGAATCTATTTTGAAGGGGTTTCAAATGGATCTTTTTTCCCATCACAAGTTTCACTCAATTAATTAATATATTCACAAGAGTCATAATAGCTAGTTCTTTGATCATTATTTAGTGTTTGCCTAGCAGCAAATTAGTTAATAAAAGAATCAAACTGAAAGAAGTTCAACCTCGACCATAGAAAATATTTTTTTTTACAATATTATGCTAGTCATGATAAAAAATAAAGAATGGGACTCCGAGTCTGGTAGCAACAAAAGAACAGAGAAGAAAAAAGTTCAAATACTGAGAAAAAAGTTGTAGCGAGGAATTGTTTGGTGGTCAGCAGTTGATATCCCTTTAATAAATTTTCCTATTCAATACAATTCTACCACCTACGTGAAGTTTGGGAGGAAAAACCCATTCCAAAATTAGGTAAAAAATTTATTGTTTCATACGCTAAATGCAATTCATATATATAGAAGCTATGATCATGCCATCCCACATTAGATAAATAAATAAAAAAACAGTAAAGGCTTTGGAATTCGGAATTAGAAGCAGAGCAAAACAGTCATGAGAAACTATTTTAACACTATCATAAGGGTTACCTGAAGTCTCTTTGCCATAGCAAGGAAAGGCTGAACATCTCCCCTTGTTCCAACAACAAGCATGGCAATCTTTAGTTTAGGAATCATTTTGTTGTTATCAGTCACGAAACAATCGATAGCAGAGTACAATCTCTCGAATGGATGCAGCTCTAATAGTTCAGAAGCTACAGGAGAATCCTTATTCAAGTCAACCTCCACTGTTCCATCATTTTGTATCCTCACTAATTCCACAATTAACTTTTTCTGGATTAAAAAAAAATATAGAACAAATATGAATTATATCCGCCAAACTGTAATATTGTAAACATGGAATGGAAAAGGTGTTTTTCTGTCTAAGAGAACTCTTTTTTTAGACTATGGGAAGTAAATGCCCACAAAAAAAATTCAAGCATAACATCCGTGAATAAGCGTGTTTAGTTAGAAGATGCATGCCCACTACGTTAAGTTGACAATTTTGAGATAATAATATCGAAATATTTGTTTTAGATGGTTACATTATCATAACTATTAATAAAGGGTGATAAAGCTGTGTTTTAGTCCCAATACAGAACATAATCATCTCAAAATGTCTTGCAGGTTGAACTACAAAAACTTTGTATCATGACATAAACAATAGAAAAGTTGTCGGGCCTATTAGTCTGCAACAACCACTAAAATGCATGGCCAAAGAAAGCAAAACCAAAACTCATATAAAATTGTACCATTCGATGATGAAAAATAGTAGAGCAATATAATATGAACATTTTAATCCCAAATGTTGCAGTTTAGCAATGTCTCATCTTTAGGATTATGTATATCCAACATATGGATACCGCTGCAAGCAGTTAGCTAAATCGAGTCCTCATCAAAGTCAAAGAGGCATCACATAACCAAACAGCAGTGATACATAAATTATTCAAAGCCGTCTGTTGGAGAATACCGCCGCTTTTTATTGTCTTACATCAGTGATTGTTTTGTCACAAACTTTAAAGCTGATAAACTGATCATTCCCCTTTAACAAAATGTAAAGCTGATTTCATATTTGAACTATTTCTAAAAAGAACATGGCAAGCTCGTAGTAGGAGATTAATTTGGACTGAACAAAACTAGAGGGGCAACCAAACCTAAGGTTCTTGGTCGGGGGAATGATGTAAAACTTTGCCAGATTGCCTTCTTCTTTAACTCTAACATTAGTTCTAGTTAATTGTGTAATAAATTGTTATTTTTGTGATAATGGAAGGGACATAAAGACAAAACCTATTTCACAGAAACGAGAACTTCAACAAAGTCTAGTTTCAGTTTGCAAAGCTGTCCAGAGGGCACAGATGAATATCATGATATTAAGTGTAGAAGTAAGCAAGCAATAATATCACTCTTAGGTCATAATCAAAAACTGAGCCATCTAAACTATAGAGCAGCTTTAACAAATAAATCAGAAACACAAATAGCATAAACGGTCTATTTTACCTTATCACGTTCCGAGAGTCTATCCAGCTTTAGAGCAGAATATGGACTTCCCCACCTGTCGGTCATAGACCGTGAAAATGCAATGTCTTGGCTCTCGAGGAAGAGATTTCTCTGCGCAGGAGCTGTAATGCAATGGTCTAATCCTAAAGATACAAAAAAGAAAGAAAAAAAAAGGGGGGGGGGGGGGATAAAGTGAGAAACTTCAGAATAAATGATCAGTTTCAAACTTCAATTTATCTCAACAATTTCCAAGCCCCGTCGGTATAAACTGAAGTGTGACAGCTGACCTCTACGCAGAAAAGGCGATGGAATATTGCTGCGACCAATCGACTGAGAAACATCCAAATTTGTTCGATGATTGATGGATACAGGCGTTGAAGGCGAATCCGGTTGAACATCCATCGTCCCATTCTCTAATCCCGCCGGCCTACTTGCTCTTTGATCTTCCACACAGTCTATTCCATCACCGGAATTTCCACCCAGAATAACAATACTTCTTTCTAACTCGTCTTCCAAATTTTTCGGTTCAATATTGATGCTACTACTCCCCATTTCATCCCGGGTTTCTCCAAGAAAATCAGACTGCATTTTTCTACCGAATTTAACAGAATCCCCACAAATTGCAACTATAAGAAGATGGAAAAACACATTAAATAGAGAAGCCAACAATTTAGCTGCACCCAAATAGCAGCAACTGAAACCAGAGTCCTCAAACTAGCAGGGATTCATACACAACATGTGAAACAACACGTGAGAAACAATGGTGGTAATAATGGAAGGCCACCATTATAAACTGCATAAAGCTTTCAACATCGCTAACTTTACACATAGCCAAGACCAAACCTAATCACCTAACACACAATTCCCCCCACGTGCTTGGTGTTCGGTAATAACAAGAAATAATTAAAGAAAGCCCAAATAGCCATCAAGAACAAATTAAACACAGGAAAAAAAAAATAGCAATCGACTATCAGCTAAAGATTTCCAAGAAACTGCAAGAAAAGCGCAAAACTAGTAGCAAACATCAAGAATTTCGAACTAACTTGTGTTGAAAGAACCCTTTTCCAAGTTGGTAAAAGCGCATTCAGAGGAGGGATTCGTCAAAAAAGCTTTCTTGGAGCTTTGGTCAAGAACCTTGGGTGAAAATAATTGAAATTGAAGACTAGGGGTTTTTCTTCATAAATGAATATATATCGTTTTTCGCATTAATCACAAGCATGGTAGTTAAAATAATACTAATAATTTGAAGGCAGTAGACCAAAAAGTCAGTAACTTTACTTTTCAATAGAACTGCGGAAATTAGACTGGAAACAGCGAAGAATTGATGGGATTCTAAAATTTAAATTGATTTAAGAGCAAATAAGATAGCTGGCACAAGCAAGATTCTGAGTGCTTGGTTCAAATGTGACGATTGAGGCAGAAGAGATTCATGAGAATATACAAAGGAAGAGAGAGAAAGTGTGTGTGGTCAATCATGTGTAAGATTTTTTCCTTTATATTTTATTTATCAAGATTTTTTGTTTGTTTATATACTTCAATTCCCACAATTATTCTCACCATTATATGGTACACTCCTAAAAAAAGTTAAATTTTAAAATATATAGGTATATATATATATATATAAATCAATTTTTTAAATGTGAAAATAATTATGAAAAATAAATAAATATTTAAATGGTCAATTACGAAATGGTACAAAAGTAAGCACTATTTTCAGATTGGTACAATATGCAAAAAAATAACTCTATTATTCAATTTATATTTACACTATTATGAAAAAAATTTGTACCTATTTAAAAATAGTGCATTATTTTTTAATCAACCTGTGATTATTTTATATTTAAATAATCAAGAAATAGAAGGAGTACTAGATTTGAATTTGAATTCCTAGAAACAAAAAAGGAAACAAAATGTCTCAACTTTTTAATCAGTGGCGTAGTTACCTAAATTCCTTTAACGTGTATGAATTATTGTTGGATTGTATGACAAGTTCTCATTTTCATATGTATTTATATTATAAAAATAATGCCAAAATAAGAAATTTAATAATTATTTTCACATAATCATGCCAAAATTAAAAATAAACAAAAATAATAAATGTAAATTTTATATTTTTCTACTAGAAGCAATTTTTATTGAAAAAACACAATTATTAAAGTAGTACTAAAAATATTAAATTAATGCAAAACTTGGTGGTATACAAATAAAGAAATTTACTTTAAATATGTTACATGAGTTGAAGTGTGCTTTTATTTACCTTTAAGAATAATAATTTATTTATACCCATAAACATTTTGATGAAGGCAAATTCTATTATGCAAATGGTGATTTAAATATTTGACTCAATTTCCAGCAAATTAGTAGAAAAGATATTAATTATGCTGTTTGTGTTTAATTGGGTTTCCTGATTAGGAAAAATATTAATTCACAGCTTGCAAGATAATAAAACTATTAACTTAAAGTGTAAAAGATATAAAACTATCAATCAATGATTTATATTTTAATTTAGGACACAAAAATACTAGGACATGTTTGGTATCTTATAACCTATGATTTTTCTTCATTATTACTTTTCATTTTCTTACTTTTTCCATTTGCATAAAATAATATATTTTTTAACATTTGAAATTATGATTTGAAATAATATAATGGAAGTATTATTAATGTTTGGGGATATTACAGTATTATTAATTATTTTCTTTAGAATTGTTAATTATTATTTACGGTTTTACATATTATTGCTTAGGTTATTGCTGATTATTGCTTTGGATATTTTTGGTTATTATTTTGGGTAATGCTAATTATTGTGTGACGCATTATTTGTTGTTGTTGGGAGTATTTGTTGATTATTTCATGGGGGTATTGTTGATAATTGATTGATGTATTTTTTGTTATTATTTGAGATATATATTATTTATTATAGTTTAGAGTATTGTTGGGGGTATTGCATATTATTGTTTGAGTTTTGTTGATTATTACTTAGATAATTTAATTTATTTTGGGTATTGTTGCTCACAATATTACTTATTATTGCTGGGAGAATTATTGATTATTGTATGAGAAAATTGCTAAATATTATTGATGACCATTGTTTGGATATTTTATTATTATTTAGGGTACTGTTTAGAGTTGCTTGTACCCTGACTCGAGCCGCAAAATACAATTCATCTGAGACCCTTTCTCAAGGGATACTTAGTGTCCATTGAAACACCTCTCCAAATATATACTTTATCCGTCCATGAAAATTAGTCCATGTTATCTTAAATAGCCGTCCACAATGAATAGTGTACTTATCTAAAATGGAAAATTTTCAATCATTATTTTTATTTTTTTATACACATATATTCACTTTTACACATCACATCAAATACTTTATTAATAATTAACACTTCTTTATACTAATACACTCACTTTTACACATCAAGATCATTTTTTTCTTAATAACCGTGCACAATTAAGGTAGACTAAATATCATGGACGGAGGGAGTATTTTCTATCATATCACTCCACAATCAACAAAACATGAAATAAAACATATACACACATTACATAGAAATTCAATTTGTTTTGAGCTTTAAAACACCATAGCCTTCATAGTTAGACAAAAATCCACATGACCCAATTGATTATATATATATATATATATAATTATTTTTACATTTCAATATTCATATCACACAAATTTTTGAGCTACTGAATCATTAGTGCCCACATAAGCCAACTACAACTAAAGTAACAAACAAAAAATCAACCTAAAAATACATATACACACACTAACACAATTGAAAGAATAACTATATATACAAATGCATACAAATAAAACTAAGACAACATGGATCATTCACAAATAATGAGAATTAATTAATCTCCTTCACCAGCAAAGCTCTTGCCCTATTAATAGTGACAAGGCAGAGATAGACATGCTCTTCAAGCTCCTCCACTTGCTTGATGAACCCTACTTGGTACTTGTTGAGCTCCTTCAGCACTTGGGAGCAGAAGCGGTCCTCCGTCCTCTGCAAACACAACTCGATCATCGCCCTCTTGTGCTTGATCTCGTCCTGGAGACGAGCAACGAGTCGCCCCATCGTGTCGAAATCTCTCTTAAGTATGTATGCACCCTTTGCAGCTACATCAACCTGCTCCAATACCCTTCTCAGCAATCCATATTTCACAAATCCTGAATTTTGAAATATTTTCTTCAATTTTTTTGTGGGTAATGTGGTGAAGATCAAAGGGCCCATTATCATTCCTGCCACAGTGTGCATTGCTAGAAATACGGCCGCTGCTGCTACTGCTCCGCACGCTGTTGCGACGCATATGCCTGAGACGTAGTTGAATTCAAGGGCGGAGCCAGAATTAAAATAAAAAATATAGAATAAATATGTACAAATTAAAGATAAAGTTTTTTTTTTTTTTTAATACTCTAGCTCTTGCATGTGTGCGGGTGAAAAACCTCCAATATAATTTATTGAATTTTATTAGAATGCAAATGTATCATTTATGGTTGATACAACTTAATAATCAGAAAAGAATGAATATTTGGTGAAACATGATCAGAGACTTATACTAATTACCAAAAAAAATTAGTATATAATTGCCAATACATCTCATATTTTTTGATAAAAATTAAAAAAATATATGAAATGAAACATGATCAGAGCTTGTAGGAATGATTTTTCCTTAACTTCAAGGTACTATTAGAACAAAGTAAAAAATAAAAAATATATAGTTAAAAATTTAAAATAGTGCACTGTAATATTTGAACCACGATTTTATTTTAGAAGATTCTGTTAATGTCTTGAGCTCATCAGTTATATAATGGAGTATAATAAATGAAATTTCGTATGGTGTAAAATTTTGTAATTATAATATTTTAAATTTTATATATATATATATATATATATATAGTCATACAACATGCAAATTAAAAAGTTAGCAAATTAATTAAATTATTATGTGAACATTATTCATCATACATCACTCATAATATTAATTGTAAAACTAATATTTCTCTTTATAAAATAATTAGTATTATTATTTGTAAAAATTATAATATCAATATTAAGACAAAAACTTGTATGAACCTGAGTTCACCGTGAACTCGGGTTCTCAAGTATCACTGTCATGTGTATACACTATCATTGTTATGTATATTCACTATCACTGTTATGCATATATACTATCACTGTTAAAAAAATCAAGTACTATATTTTTATAACAGTGATAGTATATATGAATAACAGTGATAGTGATTACACATGACAGTGATGCGAGTTCATGTGAACTCGAGTTTACAAGAGACATACTCCAATATTAATAGTGTATTATACATAAAATATTTACAAAATAATAAATATATATACATAGTATCTTCTAATACCACACGTCTATTTCTTCTAAACACACTCAAACTTGGTCATATTTAGTTAAACATACTAAAAAAAGCCAAAACTACCTCTCAAACGATTTTATATTCTCAAAATACGTTATATATAATAAAATATCATATATTTCATTTCTAAATCGTTAATATTCTAATTTCAATGTAGAAAACGCATCAATCCATTTTTATTTGTTTTATTTTTCATGATTGAAAATTAAAAATATTATAAACAAATTCGTTTGAGAATATATAAAACAGATATTATTACATATATATAGTATTAATAAATAGATATAATAATATGAGGAAATGCATATTAATTTTCAATAAGTTTCACATGAAGATTTATGTTTAAAAAGAAAAAGAAAATGTGATGAGAACAAATCAATAAAATACTTAATGTTGCAAATTAGAAAAGGGGAATGGGACAATTAGATATTGGTTTGAAAAAGTAAATCACATCTATAAATTGGTTCAAAATATTTATAGAAATAAATATATTTTTCTTTTAATTTATATAAAATTAATTCGTAATTAGTGTTATTTTTTTGAACCAATATGAAACGGGGGTACTGACCTGAGGCCTTGTTGAAGAATTTGATCATCTTGATTTTTCTTCCCACCCTTTTCCTGTGGGACTTCAACTGCTGCAAAACAGAGGAGTGTTTCTCATGGATGCACCTGAAATCCTGCCTGTTCGGGACGGCGAAGGCGCCGTCGGCGATTATCCTTGACCGGAGCTCGGAGATCGTGGAGGTGGACGAATCAGAGCCGTTGATGGCTCTGTGGATGCATCTGTGATCATCCTGGAGCTGGTTGAGGCTTCCGAGAAGCTTCGAGCAGAAGCTCCAAGCTTCTGCGCTCATGTCGAAGTAGTCCGAGAGGAGGGGTTTCAGATGACAGTCGGAAGCTTCTAGAAGAGATGCTATGGTTTCTTGGCCTGGATCAAGAAGAACTTGTGATGGTGATGAAGAATTATCTTTTTCCAAGATTTGGACTTTTATGAAGAAATCTGCGAATGATTTTGTTCTCACTGCGCAGAGGTATTCTTCGTTGAGGTTCATGCTTTTACGTGCTTGTTTTATCTTCATCACCTTCTCTGCAACCAACACAAATTGTGTCAAATTAAAATTTAGTAATTGTGGGTTATTAGACAATAATTAAGTGATTGTTTATAAATATTATAATAAAAAAATATTTTATAAAAAATTAAAAATAAATTTAAGAGGCAAACAAAAATAGAAAATGCAAATAAATTGGTAATAGAGGAAGTATAATTTTATATTGCTCAAAATTTATATCAAACTTTTGTTTAAATGTAACCTTTTTTATATGTAATCTTGAGATAATGTGAAAGTTATGGAATAAAAAAAATAGCGTACTAGCTACTTTGTAAGTGGTAAAAGTATAAGATTGAATTAATTGATTTAACTATTTTGAGATGATTTGCTAATGAAATATATAGGTTAGGTGTGAAATAAGAATATTGTGTATTTTTATAATTAAAATAATTCGAATATAAAAATAGATATATGTACATGAACAGTCAGAATTGATACGTATTCTGCGATTTAAAGGGACTAAAAATTATATATTTATAGAGTTTTAATTAAAATTGAAAAACAGACAAACCTTTCTTGGTTGTGATCATTCTTGACCACATCTTGAGATCTTGAAACAGCCTCCACTTCAACAAATATTAATCATGTAACTCATCCTTTTCTTAATAATCATAATAATATATCCTTAATCAAGTGCTAAGTTGTATATGATGAGAAAGGCTTGTTTGAGCTTCTAAGATATATAGCAATTAATCGGTCATATATATATATATCTTGAGAGAGAGAGAGAGAGAGAAAGAGAGAGAGAGAAAGAGAGAGAGAGAGAGAGAGAGAGAGAGGTTGCTAAGTTTAAGGATGATGTGGAGTAAGAGGTTGGTTCATATGTAAGGTTAATAGTGTTAGGTTATGAACCATTTTATATTGCGTCATCTACCAAGCTGCTTTATCTGCACAATATGCATGATATTAATTTGCTGCTTTACATTTATTTAATGTTTGGACCATGAAATTGGGAATTCTCATAACCTCTTTTCTTTAACGATGCCCATAAAATCTTTCTTTTTTGTGTGTGTTTGTGTCTTCTAAGTTTAGTTTCTTATTTGCTACATTAAGCATTTCATGATTTCATGCAAATTATCCACTAAAATAATACACCTAATGTTAGATATAAAATTTGAAAAAATAGATAATATATATAAAGAATCAAAGATATTGTGTGTTTGTAGAATTTATTTATGAATGAAATAATTATTTATAAGAGATAATAAAATGGTAATTTTCATCAACAGAATGTTCATACTTTTGATGGAGGGACGAATAAAAAAGTGTGTATATTTTTAGTGGATATATGGAGGAATAATATATTATCATTTTTAATATTAATACTAATAATAATAATAATTGTTTAGTAAACTTGTTTTATTATTATTATTATTATTATATATTGTGCTCGAGGTAAGATATATATATTATATATATGTGGAGCTCGAGGTAAGTAAACTTGTGTTTATCATGCAATGATTGTTTAGCATTTTATTATATGTATTTATGAAAAATATTGCTTATTTCATTAAAAAAAATATCTCACTATCACTTTAAAATTATTTTTATGTAAGATATACTTTATTTAGGAGAAATATATATTTTGTAAGAATTGATCTTGTGCATACTAATATAATTGTTTATTTATTTTGCAATTGATATTTTATAATAAATTCATTAAAATAATTTTAATTTAATAAAATAATTAGTAACTAATATATTTTAATGAAATAATAAATATTATTTCAAATTAAAGATACAAAATACAGATAATTAATTGTAAGATAAAACTCATATATTAATAATTATCTTCAAGAGTATGTTACAAATTAATATTGCACCAAAATAAAAATATAATAATATAAGCCTGTAAAGCTGAAATGAATATATTTGAATCATCTGACTCTGTATAAAAACCAAACCATTATTAAAAAGGAAACTTTAGATTAATATCACCATTATTAAAAAGAACCATTATAAAATATCACCAAATAAAGAATATTCTTTTGTGCAATTGTGTATTTATGTAAATATTTTAAATCAATTTATAAATATATTTTTTTTAGTCAATATGTAATTAAATGCCCCTAAAATTTATGTTCCTCCCTTATTATTCCCACGTGGAGTATTTTTGATACCGCAGTAAAATTATTTTACAATTAATACATTATTTACAACTAATTTTATGTTTTGAAATAAAATAACTAACTCATATCCTTCATCTAATATATTTTTCAATTAAAATTAATACTTTATTATAAATAATTTATACCCTTCAACTTAATTTTAAAAAAAAATTCTCGTAGTGTGTGTATATGTACATATCATTGTGTGGCCAAACATGATTCTCATATTGGTCGGTGTGGTTGCATATATATTTTTTTTATCTGTAAATGTTAGTTGTTAGTAGTTAGTTACACCAAGTCCCCCAAACACTCCAAGAATAAACTCCTATACAACCTTATATCTCTCATCTCCAATTCATTCTCAGAGAGGATTGAACTCGAGTCACTCACTCAAATAAGGAGATCGGTGGTCAGGTGAGCTAGCCCACCTGGTGTGGTTGCATATTGATTAATTGTTTAGTGAGAGAAATTAAGGTTTGGCAAATAAACCACCTTTGAATATTCTTGGACATTTTATGTTATTCATATCCCAATCTAACGTATTATGTGGCTAGAAAATACCACGTGGCATCTCCATGATGAATGCCTGGTGTACAAGATTATTTAATATGCGTATTAATATTTTTCTTTCAAGACATCAATACAATACAACTAATATATATATATAGTATGCGTGATGGGTTTATTTAATTTGTTCAAGCTACCCAATTAAATATATATATATATATATATATGTCATAATCTCTAGATTTGATCCACAGCTAGCTAGTCCAAAAGAATTGTGAGGGAAATCAACTCAAAATTGACATATAATAATACAATATATTTATAATTTTCTTGATCATGTTATGTTATATACAAATTGGAACAAATAAAAAATAGGGATACCTACCCATATGGCCATATCTATGTCCTCCTGCTTTCTTCTCTCTCGCAATAATATACATATTAATACTCCCTTCGTTCTGGTATAAGTTATTTGTTGTTTTTGGACACATAAATTAAAACAAAAGTAAAAATATATAAGTGATATTATGAAAAAAGTAAAAAAATATGAGTGATGTGATGAAATAAAGTGAAAAAATATATGTGATGTGATGAAATAAAGTGAAAAAATAATGTAAATAGTGTAAAAAACATTGAAAATAATAATAAAGAAATAAATTGTAATTTCCAAAAAAGGTAAAAAAAACAAATGAGCAACATATAGTGGGACGGACGCAAATAGTAAAATGAGCAACTTATAGTGGGACGGAGTGAGTATTAATTATGATTTATGACAGATATCATTGTGCACTACTCTCTTATAAAATTTATTTATAATATAAAATTAATATTATTAGATATATTAATTAATATTATTTTTATGTATTTATTAATATTATAATATTTTTACATTATAATTTTGATTTACAAATCTAATTTATTAATAAATATATTTAATCATATTAATTTTGTACTATAAAACTTATTCATAAGAGACTTTGTGCTCATTGGTATTATTTGAAATAATAAACGCGATTTAATTTGAAATTTATATCAAATTATTTGAAAGTATTCGAATGTATTCAAATTGGTTTTTTCTCAAGCATGTATAAGTATAAATAAATATATTTGAGTATTCATTTAAAAAATAATTCCATTGTTTCAGTCACAGTATAAACCATAAATTTAAATGTTTGCATAAATCAAGTACATAAACGGAAAAAAAAGTTAATTATCAAATTCATCAAAAGAACACTTCAATAAATAAACCTAATTAATCTTCAATTGATAATTTGTAGATCTAAGTGGTGTGTCACATGACATGAATAGATTGATCTTGCTCCTAAATAAAAATTAAAAGAAATCAAAATTTATTTATTTATGAAATAATATATATATATATATATATATATATATATATCAAATGAATTAAAAATTAATTAGAATTCACATGTCATAATTAATGTGCTTCTTGATCTCATGAATTTGACGAACTCAACTCTCACAAGTAAAAACTTTTACGTGAGTGATCAATAAACATGTTTCAATTTATTATAAATTACTAAGTTTATTTTTTGTGTGAGAAATTAAAATTATGATTTAATTATAATGAATCCTCAATATATATGGACATATGAGGTATCAACCAATCAGAGATTACCATGTAGGATATATATCATAATAAAATAAATGAAATAGGACTAAAATATCAAATTTTTATAAGTTACAAGATAATTTTCAAAATCAAAAGTTGGCTGGAAAGAAATTTAAGTCAATGAAAGTTAGACGACAAAGAATATTTCTTCAAAAATAAATTATGAGGATATTTAGTAATTTTATATATAATAATATTTTAAAATTATTTAATTCATCTTTGGTGAAGCTATGTTGCACTTAGCGAAGCTAAATAATGTGTTAATTTTTTATTGGTTCACTGATACTAGGAAGAGCGAACATATTTTTCAACAGCAGAAAAAATCATACTTGACATCTATTTCGAATATTCTAATCTTGTGTTGCAACAACAAAATACTCCAATTTTTATCAAAAAATATATTCCCTCCATCTTATTTTGATTACTCAAACAAATTGGCAGGATATTTAAAAAAAATTATTTATTAGTATTAAATGTATAAAATTGATGATATATTAGTCAGTTCAAATTTGTAAAATAAAAGTTGGTGTATATTGTCTGAAGATGTATTGAAAAATATAATGACATAAGATGTAAATAAAAGATGTTTATAATGGGTTAATTAGAAGGCATAGTTAATGGGTAGCAAAACCAAAAAAAAAAAAAAAACTTTCCTATATAAACTTTTGAGCAACCTAAAAAGTATGGAAGAAGTATAATTATTATTTTCCCCATTTAGACAAAAATATGAAAAAAAAATTGCACATATATAATTAATATTAAAAAGAACAATCAAAACTGAATTGATCAAATTAAATAAAATTAAAAATATACACTGCAAAATTCATAATATAATTTTTTTTTCAATATAAATAAATAATACACGAGATTCAAACTGAGAAAAAAAATCCCAATTAGATTATGTCAAGCGTGTTTGTCAAGCATAAAGGTGGTTCCTTGAAAAGGAAGAATCTAAGTTGTAACAAACTTGCCAAGATAAGAAAGAGCTGCAGATTTTTGTAGTAAACTGAAATGAATCTCATGCATGGGAGAAATAACGTGAACATTAATTTTATCCTATGGCGGCGCCGCCAATCACCGCCACCGGTAAAGGTGCCGCAATATGGAATTGGTAGTTTAATTTTGCAGGTAGTTGTGCATGCAACTACTCCAAAAGAAAAAGAAAAAAATCACTTATATTTCTCCCATAAGCTTCTTTCCTTTGATTTATTCTCGTATGCATACAACAGGTGTACCGTGCAATTTTAGTTTATTTTTAAAAAATTACACAAAATACTATTAAAAAGGTACACATATTATTACTAAAAGATGAATCTTTAATGGTGTAACTTTTCAGTAATAATTTGTGTAACTTTTCAATAATAAATTGTGTAACTTTTTACACTTGAGTTACACGATGCAACTAGTGTACAAGAGACTAGCTCAGTAAGTCTTAGTCTTGTATGCACCCGTTACACCGTGCAACCCTAGTTCATTTTTAAAAAGTTACACAAAATACTATTAAAAAGTCACACATTTTATTACTGAAATATGTATTTTTAATGGTGTAACTTTTTAGTAATAAATTATACAACTTTTCAAAAATATACTTGAGACTTACTCCAGCACTAATATTACAAGATTACAATAATTATAGTATCACTAATGAATATCGCTGAGAATAAAAAAGACTTATGTTGAATTAAATCTTTCCTAATGCCGAAGATATCAGCACTAATGTAAGGAACGCCGGTGAGAATAAAGGAGATTTATGTTGAATTAGATTCTTTTCTACATTTTAAAAATATGTTCTTATACCTCTTAAATACTAAAGTGTATATATATATTCAGTTATTAATTTAAAATACGAAAATCTTCTAAAATCTATAAAATTGTAACAAATATACTTTTAAAAAAAAAAAAAAAACTACTAAAATATTATCTATTTTCGTTACACAATACTAATTATTTCAATTGAACAATGTCAATGTGCAACAAGTGTTGTCTAATGGAAACAAATAATATTATCTATTGACACAATTAATACCTTAACAAGGACAAGTTAAGAGTCATTAGCTTGGATAACATTCAAATCAGAAAATTATTAAATATTAAACCACCCTAAAAGTTTCTGAAGAATACTAAATTATTCATAAATATGTAAAGTACTATAATATCTAAAAAAATACTACTAAATAATGGAAGTGATATTTAATTATTCAAAATACCAGGTAGCTCACTTGAGTGTGTGATCCGGATTCAATTCTCTCAGGAAAACGAATTAAAAGAGATATAAGGTTGGCTTGGAGATAATTCTTGGAGTGTTTGAGACTTGGTGAACTAACTTTTAACTACTAACAACTAATATTTATCGATAAAAAAAAACTATTCAAAATACTCAAAATTACTAAAAAATTAACATTCATTATTCTAACATTATATTTAATTAAACAATCTTAACATGCATTTTATCGTAATACAATAATCTAGCTAGTAAATAATTCTCATAATTAAACTAAAAGTTTATTACAAATAGATTATCTTTTTAGGATGGAATTTAAAATAGGTTCATAAAAAAATAGATTTACTGATAGATTCATTTTTACTGGATAAATCCATTTCTAATTATTCTCTAGCAACGGTGGAATGAAGGTTGTACATGAAAACTGGCAGAAGAATGAAGGCTGCACAATTTTTCTATTTTGATTTTGGAGGTTTCAAATTTAGAGAATCTACAGAGGAAGAATTTGATATTTCTATGTTAGATATAATTTTCAATTTTGTTTGTAACGATCAAATTAGTTATATATATTGTTATTGTACAAAATTTATTAATTTAATTGTGCAAAGTTTATTTATTTTTATATATCATGTGTGTTAAGTATATTTTCTTTTACGTAAATTAAATTGAATCCAGAATGAATAAGTTTGAAATTTATAAAAATAAATTGTATGCAAATTGAAAAATGTAAATTATTACTTTGTGCAAATAAATTTTTTGCATGTTGTACAAACAATTGTGCAATGATTTTCAATCTATTGTGCAAATAACTTTTTGCTTGTTGTGCAAATAAATTAGTGAATATGTGAAGAAAATGAAAAGTAGACCTATTCGTATGTTTGGCTTTTATATGAGCCTATTTTAAAATTACTCAACGAAAATGAACCAATATGTAAATACACTCAAACTAACAAATTAATACAATATATGTATAAATATTTAAATAAATAAGTAGAATTTGGACAATAATTAACTATAATTAGACAAGGGTCCAATCTACGAACTACAAAAATTGTGGATCTTCAATAACATGCATGATAGATATATATAGAGTCGAGATTTTGTACATTTTAATTATGTACATGTATATCTCGATCGAAATATTTTTTACAAATAAAGCGTGCATCTTTAAATTTGAGATTAAATTGTATATATATTATGGCATAATATGCTGTGATTATTGTTTCATTTATGGCTTTTGTTAAAATAAATTGTACATTTATACCTCTGAGATATTTTGTAGTATAAACTTGTTGTGTGTAATGAGTACTGGTGCGTTCTTTAAAAGAGCTTATAAACAAAATATGATATTTGACATATATATTTTGTAAGCTATAAAAAAAAGGAAAGAATATTCTAATTTTTTTTTTCACAACTTCAATCTCACACACCCGCTCACCCTAGACACGGTCACTATTCCTAAACCCCCTCATCAACATTTTTTAATAAAATAAAATTTTAAAATTAAAAATTATGATAAATTATTAAAGAAATTATAAGTTGTATTAGTCTAATACTCCAACAACTGATAAGCTAATTAAAAATATATTTTATAAGATGTTTAAAATAAATCTAGCCAAACATTCTCTAAATACCACCGTTCCATTCACTAATGCAAAATCCAACGTAAAATTTAATTTAGAATTTGTTACAAAAATATAAATATTGTTGCAAAATTCAGTAAAACCACCACATTAAGTCCTTACATGTCAAAATCAACGACGGATTTACAATCCGTAACTATTTTATTTCCTTAAATGACAACAATTAGTAATCATCCCCTTTTCCTCACAGAAAGCTCTCCAGTCACCTCGTCGTTGCCGGAGTTCTATCAAAGTGCTTGTTCAATTCAATAAGGTCCTTTTCTCACACTTTTCATATTTGCATTTTGCAGTATGTTTTCATTACAAAAAAAGAAGAAAAAAAAGAGCATTTTAGCCACCATTAGCGACGTATGATGTAGGTTTAGAGACCGATTAACAACCATCTAAAGACGATCGCTAATATCAGTGACAGTTTTTTGTGGCGATTGCAGAATTATACGGGTCTTGACCCGAATGAGCGACAATTGATGAACGTCGTAGATGGTCAGTAAATAGTACATAGCGACTTTGGCATATAGTATTTATGATGATAGTATTAGATTGCTGATATGTGTTTTGGTAGAATGCATGATTAATTATATGATGTTAATGTTATATTTATGAGTAAGTCTCTTGTGCACCAATTACACCGTGCAACTCAAGTGTATTTTTAAACAATTACACTATTTATTACTGAAATACGTAAATTATTACTGAAAAGTTACACTATTAAAGATCCACTTTTCAGTAATAACATGTGTAACTTTTCAGTAGTAGAGTGTAACTTTTTAAAAATGAAATTGAGTTGCACGGTGCAATTGGCATACAAGACTAAGTCTATATTTATAACTGATAGGAGTGAATTTTGGGTATACTTTGATGCACTTTATACACCCAAAATTACTCTCAATTTCAAATAGTTACACTAATTATTATTAAAAAATGCATTTTAGAAAATGATTTTTCAACTATAATAGAAATAACTATGAATTTTAGTTGTGAAGAGAAAGGGTAATTTTGAAAGATCATGAGTGATGAACTGATCATATATGGTGAGTGTGAACAAATTAAGAAAAGGGGAAAACATCCTGTCCAAATGAAATATTTTTCCCACACAAATTTACACGTTCTTAAAAAAAAAAAAATTACATACATACTCACATTACGTATACATATTTACTCATATTCTATTACTTTATTTTAAAAAAAAATTAACTTAAAAAACATGAAATTTGAGGTGTGCAATTTAAAATTTGGGCCAAGTAAAGTAGGAAAAGCCCAAGTAAAATTCTGGTCCAATCTGAAATGTCAATCCTGGCCCAAGATGGGTGAAACTGAAATGTCTAATAATTTGTAGGAATGAGCGGTGAGCCGGTGAGGTCGTAACCCGCAAGCCGTCGCCGGAAAACCCAAGAGCACAACTGCTTGAATGCCGAAATTGGAAATAGAAATCCGTCGACGCTGCTCGTTACTTGACGGAAAACCGAGACAATGCACCGGCAGTCTTACACAGAAACGCGGAAATTCATCTCCGCAATTTCCGACGAACTCACCAGGAGAAATCAACCACCAACTCCATCCAATTCCTGGAGAGTGAAAATTTTGGATCGACCACAGCACTTTTTTCCGATCAAAGCTTTCATTTGCGATTTCATTCAAATGAAGGAGGATCCCTCCATCTCTGTCGGTCTCTCAGCTGCAAAATCAAAAGAAAACTGAATATCCCAAATCTGTACATGATCCCCAAAATTCTCCAAACCAAAACCCTACGTAGGTGAGTATTTTCTGCATACGCGCGAATCACGTATCTCAACCTGTGGAAAGTCCTGCAGCGATGGCCAAAATTATCATCAGAAGCAGTATAAAAGATCCATATTCTCATTTTTCTCCCACAGGTTAATTCCACTTCCATTCAAAAATTAATGTGTATAAACGCTTGATTCGTTGGTATGCGGGATTTGATTTGGTGAGCATCATCTTTGTAGATTTTTTTTTCCTGGTTATATTAGATTTCTAAAAACATGGCAGTTATTTTGGGCGGGAAACGGTATATAGATATAATTCATGTTTACCCCCCGAAATATACCCCTAATTCATTCTCCTCATCTCCTCCAGTCTTCCACACTCGTTCGATCGCACCATGAAATCCCTAATTCTGTTTGCCTTTACCTTCATTTTCGTCTCCGAGGAAGCGTCGGCACTCCAAATCCTCTCCAAATCCAAACTCGAAAAATGTGAAAAAACCTCCGAATCCGATGGTCTCAACTGCACTTCCAAGATCTTACTCGACTTGGCTGTTCCCAGTGAATCGGTAAGTGTAATTTGTTCACTTCATTTACGATTGATAGTAGAATGATCTTGAGTTTTGGTGCGTTGTAGAGTGGGAGGGAGGCGTCGATGGTGGCAGAGATAGTGGAAGCGGAGGAGAACTCTAGCAACCACATGCGCACGCTTCGAGTTCCGCCGGTGATTACTATTAACAAGTCGGCTGCTTATGCTTTGTACGAGTTGACTTACATACGAGTATGTTGAAATGATTATGCCTTCCTTGTAATTTTTCCTTTGCCTCCCCTCATTTATATACATATTTTCCTCAGTTTGGGTTAGTTTTAGTCTGTAGAATGGTGTTTTTTTATGTACGCTATCAAAATTTATACACTAGAAAAATCAGTAAATTAATTGGCAATGGGTTGTTAATCTATGTTAGTATAAAGTTTTTATGAATCGTGACAATCCCATGTTTAAAAAAATGAATTCTTCTGTTTTATTTCTGTTTCTTCAGATGTTTTATCCTTGAAATCTAGTGAAATCATATGTTAAGACCCTAAGAAGATTTTTCCAGAAGCTTCTTTCTTATCACATTTTTTAAAAATATGTATTTCATGCAATAGGATGTTGCATATAAGCCCCAAGAATTTTATGTTCGAACCCGGAAATGTGCGCGTGATGCTGCTGCAAACGTGGTTAAAATATGTGAGAGGCAAGTACACGTTTTTAATATGATTTTCTACCCCAATAATTTATCTTTCCTTTCAATACATTATCTTAGACTATCTGAAGGTTTTTCTCCATGTAGAGTTTATTTCTGAACCAAGATATATCACTGAATGCCATTGGTAAACATGGTTTCCTGAATGCCAATCCTCTAGTGTTGTTTATAAGCGATATAAATCTGTTATATATCATCTATCTTGACTAAACATTTATAGTGCTCATCCATTTCCTTTTAAATCCTATAACTTGATCAGAATATTATTTCAAGAAAACACTATAAGACGACAAAAGCATAATTTGACAGAGTTTTGGTAAAATCATAAATAATTTCATGGAATCATGGCAGATTATTTCTAAAATATTTGCTAAAGTGTCCACATATCAGCTGAATTACTTTTCTGTTAACATGTACTAACATGTGCCTTTGACTGGTTAGTGGTGAAGCAGATTCATTGTTTCTGAGGCTTTGATCTTGTAGTGTGACTTATGCATGTGATATGTTTAGATTACTCAGAATGTAACTCTTCCATTTTTCTGGTGGTCTGTTGTTTGTTTAAATTGTTTATATAGGTTGCGGGATGAGGATGGTCATATTATTGAGCATACTCAGGTATAATTTGGAAGTTTTTGCTTAACGTTTGCTCTGATGATAATAATCAATTTGGGCTCTCATTGCCAGTACTGTTTTGCACTGGCGAAAGTACAAATAAAGCGCCTATTTATGGTATACAGTTTTTTATTATTATTTTTCAGGATATTAAAAATAAGGAAAAAAAAATCAATTCATCAAATTTATTGGATTCATAATGAATTATCCGTAGATTATTGAAGGCCTAATAACTTGATAAAGAAATTCATCAGATTTTATTGGATTCGTTATTGCGCTGCGGCCCTGACCCTCCTTTTTTTTGTAATCCTCGTATTTCTTAGTTCTCGACCCCTCCACTCTATTGCATGCTATCGCCGACGGTGGGTCCTTTCTTATGCCACCTCCAATAACTGTCGGCGGTGGGTGCGGTGAGCTGGAGTTTTGTCAAAATATGCTACCGAACTTCTATGAACTTCTAATTTTCTTCCTAAAAACAACCAATGCAAGTGGCTTTTCCATGTGAATCTAGAAGTTGGGTCAATTTGGAAAGAAACTTGAGGTAAACTGATTGAATTTATTCAAAAGCCAGGACTCGTGTATAACCCTGCATAATTAATCTGAATGTTATCATTAGAACAGCAGTGCCTGTAAGTTTGACCACATATTATTTAATGATATTATTTTTTTCTGTTGTCTGCATAGCCAACTTGCTGTCCTTGTGGAGACCAGCGGAGAGTCCCATCATCTTGCGGAAATTTTTGTAAGTTTAGTGTACCTGCATGAACTCTGAATTACTATATCTGAATGGTTGTGACCATTCCAATTTTTTTAATATTAGTTGACAAGTTGGTAAAAGGAAAGGCAAATACAGCGCACTGTCTTCGTTTTACAGATGATTGGTAAGGCACCACTTTCATATATTTGTTCCTCTTGTACCAAAGAATTTTCCATGTCAAATATAACAGATATTTGATGACTAAGACATGCATGCTATGCCAAAATATGGGTTTGACAAATTTTTGTGTGAGGCAGTGAATGTATATAATGCCATGCGAGTTGTGAGTATTAATGATCTAAATTAAATGTGTCTGACTAATGAATTTTGACCCGTTCCACAGAAGACTGTCACACACAAGAAAGTGTATTCTTGGGTTTTGAATTCTAGCTTTAGTCATTAGTGTTGGAGTGTGATGACTAAACTTCTCATTTTGCCAATTGGTCAGCTAAAAAGCATCCACTTTCTTACACACTCTTTATATATCATTTTACAATCAAAAGATAGTATTCTTTGCTTTTGAAGAGAATGTTCTTAATTTCCATTAACTCATTAGTGATAATGTTGATATAGGTTCCACGTGTTTGGCATAGGACAACGCTCTGTTGGATTTAGTATTCGGATTGAGGTTAAGATAAATTCCAAAACATCGGTAAGCCATTTATAAATACAATTATAGTCACATCTCACAAGCCATTTGTGTACTAGTTATCCTCTCCTTCAATACTTTATTTGCTTTTTCTTTTTATTGTATCACTTTTTATATCTGATCAAGTTATGATTCACAACTTCACCGATTTGAAATATGTTTATGTTCTTCTACAAATTGTATATATTTAAATCCTGAAGTTTTAATTTCAATATATGTAGAATCGATGAATTTGTCTCCTTACCTACCAATTGAGACAGTGTTTGTTAGATAAATATAAACCTCAAAGGATTGTTTGTAATACTTTAACGGGTATCTGTAAGGGAACAAAATCATTAGTTGTTTTCGTAAGTAAGCTAAACCCCAATGATTGTTTTTCTTATTATCCTTTTAATCATATAAAGTATAAAATATTTATTTATATAATTATTCTAAAGCACTTTCTATTTATACTGATAATATATTTGGTTTAACATTACTGGTAAATAATATAACTATATGTTCTACATGCACTGATACTTTATTTCTTTTGCCATATAACACTTCATCAAATTGGAATTCATCATCAAAATGCAATGTGTGGGTTTTTTTGCAGGAAGTTATTGTGGGTCCAGAAAATAGGACCGCAATATCCAATGATAAATTTTTGAAGGTGAACTTGGTTGGAGATTATGTTGGATATACTGATATTCCTTCATTTGATGACTTCTATCTTGTTATTCCTAGACAGGTAGTTTCAATAGAGTTCTTTGTATACGTCCCATCTTCCTAGGGTTGGCTTGGTTTTATTCAATGCTTTTGAATGACAATTTTTACTGATGCTGCCATATGCTAGGTGACATGCTAGTTGTAAGAGCTTCTGAGAACTGGTCCACAATTTTGCATGCTTATGATGATGCACCATGAAGATGCATAAACTAGACCATTATACAAACGAAGCCATTAATGAATAATGACCTTTTAAAAAATTAAATAAGCAGCAACTATTTTGCGTTCTATAAATTTTACTGTTATGCTGAGTTCTAAGCAGTTTCTCCTCTTATTGAAGGGAGTTCCGGGTCAACCTCAAAATCTTGGTACTAATTTTACAATGTGGATGCTTCTTGAACGAGTCAGGTTTACACTAGATGGTGTGGAATGTAACAAAATTGGTGTTGGTTATGAGGGTTTCAACTCGCAGACAGACTTTTGTGCTGCACCATTTTGGAGTTGTTTGCATAATCAACTCTGGAACTTTTGGGATGTGAGCATATCGACTGAATTTTCTCTCTTGAATCCTTGCTTCAGATAATCTTTTGCTGCTGTTATATAAGATATTTTGTAGATATGAATGGATCTGTATTTACCTTTTGTCCCCCACCCCTTTCCCCCACTTACTTTTCTGCTTCCTAATGCTATAGCTTCAGACTCATTTTATTTGCTCAAGTGATATTACTGTTCATCATTATCAGCAATGATCTTAGGGCACAATATTTCAACTTTTTCCTTGAATGATGTTGATACACAGTATCTTTCTTTTCATTTTTCTTTTCAGTTACTTATCGTGTGATCTGAGATGGAATAGTTTTTTTCAAGGGTTACAATCAACTCAAAACTATATTTTCTTTATTTTCAGGCAGACCAAAACCGAATTAGTCGGAACCAGGTTCCTCTTTATTGTGTCCAAGGAAGGTTTGAAAGGATAAATCAGCACCCAGTAATGTCTTAAATCATGTTCTGTGTCTTCAAAAATGCCATTATTGAAGGCCTAATCATCACTTGTTAACATGTGCAGCATGCCGGAAGTCATGCATTTTCAATAGGGATCACCGAAGTTCTCAACACAAATCTTTTGGTTGAACTGAGAGCTGATGACATAGAATATGTCTATCAGAGGTTGAGAATGGAACTTTTTTGTTGTGTTATCACATTGTATAATGACTTGTTAATTATGCTTCCTTTTCACTTTAAAATTTGATATTATTTCTTTCACTGAATTTTTTGACGAATTGCCAGTTTTCACCATTTGCAGGAGCCCTGGAAAAATATTAGGCATCACAGCACCAACTTTTGAAGCTCTGACACAGTTTGGGACAGCAACAATTACAACAAAAAATATTGGTGAAATTGAAGCATCCTACAGCCTTACTGTAAGATTATTGCTTCAAAGCTATGAATATAGATGGCCAGTGTTATAAAACGTTTAAATTCCAAGTTAAACTGATGGTTCCCTAATTAAATTTATCAAAGGTTTCTTTTGGTTTTCAGAGGAACTCAGAGAGATTTTTTAACTAGAAAGAATTCCATGCAGATGTATTTTGGGACTCAATCAATGATGGCTCCATTCTATGCCTAACTCTGTTTAAATTATGTTTCATTCTCTCTCGTATTGGATCTCCTCAATATTTTTTACTCTTCCATCATCATTTCATAGATGAATTAAGCCTTTTTTCAATTCTAGGATATACACATTCTCAAGGGTTATTTCTTAAATCTGTTTCTGCTTTGATATAGTCGTGAAAGAAGCTAAAATGTCACATAATTTATGTTTCTTATCTAAATTATTTTGATGATTGTTGCAGTTTGATTGCTCTTCTGGAGTCAGCCAGATGGAGGTAATACTTTAGAATTTGTATACTGTGGTCAACATTGAATACTGCCTATTGTTGATGCATCATATTGTTTGTGAGAGCACAGGAACAATTTTACATAATGAAGCCAACAGAAGTAATAACCAGGTCGTTTAAATTGTATCCAACTACAGATCAAGCTGCAAGATACGTGTGCTCAGGTATAACTAAATTGATTTGAGTAACTATATATTTATATATCTGGGGATATGTATTGATTACAACACATTATTACAGCCATCCTGAAGGACTCTGATTTTAGTGAAGTTGATAGAGCAGAGTGTCAATTTACAACTACAGCAACGGTTCTTGAGAATGGATCACAGGTATGCCCACACTTCAATCTTCCTACAGGTCACAAGGAATTATATCAAGTTTACAGAAAGATGAAAATGTGATTGAGATAAGCTTCTGGGGAAGAGTTTCGACTCACATAAGAGTGGCCTGATTTGAATCAATATCTATGTTAGATCTGCCTAGCATAAATCAACAAAAGTAATTAAAGCACATCTTAAGAATATCTTCTAAGAAAAATATGATTGTGTTGGTTTTATTAGTCGGTTCTTGCTTTATGGAAAATGCCATTTTGTCAACAACAATATTGATGCAGGCGCATCTGTCTACTCCCTAAAAGCCAGAGAGGAGGATGTCTGGTGGCTGTTATATAGAGTCAAGGATCGAGAAACAGGAAAACTATAAAAGATATAGTGTAGAAAAAAGTTATTAGCTTAAAAACATGTCCAAGCAATAAATCCCATGTCCTGAATTCTATGATCTCAGTGGATTTCCTAACTGAGAAAAGCAAAGCTACCTAAGTTGATTGTCAAACTTAAAACCAAACTTATCCCACAGGTTGTTCAACTTAAGGAGGCACTAAAGGGACAGACTATAATAATAACAATAACTAATAAGACCTAAACTTGAATGGTATTAGGTAAGCCAAATGAGGCGCCCCACATCGAATTATGATGCTAGATTGTTCCTGGAGCTAGCCTGCATCTATTATACTCTAGTGAAAGCTGTACAAGAACATTGCATGATACTAATATGTTTGAAATTTCCTTACTGCTCCATTCTAATACTTGGTGATTTATTTCTGTAAACAATTTACCAACTTCCTCACATTAACCATTGTCACTGTTCAGATTCCATTTCAACCTCCAGAGACAACCGGCATAAATGGTTTCTTTGAATCCATTGAGGAGGCGTGGAACAAGTTTTGGACAATTTTGGCAGGCTTCATCACTGGGAAAAATTGCAGGTACCTTGTCATGATCTCTGAGGGTCTAAAAACAAAAGACAGGTATATGACAATTTTGGTGCGATTCTTGTGGCAAGCAGAAAGAAGTGCTCCGGGTTTTTCGACTTCAGTTGCCATATACAATACATTTGCATTAGTTGGATGTTGATGTTCGGTCTGTTTCTAGCAATCTTTCCAACAGGTACCCCTGCCCTGCATTCTCGCTTCATATTCTCCAAAACATGAGCTAGTATCTTAAATTCTCATCTTTCTGAGTTGCAGCCATTTTACTACTCTGGCTTTTACATGAAAAAGGACTGTTCGATCCTATATATGATTGGTGGGAGGATCATTTCTTGGCTTCTGAACAAACGAGCCGGTACAGGGATGCTGATCTTTACTTGAGGAAACACGATCATATGCACGGAAAAAGGCATCATCATCACAAGCACGGTGGCCATAGGCCCAGTGATCATCTTCACCATGTTCACAAGCATGGGAGGCTCAAGAACAAAGGGCTTCACTCCATCCGAGTGGAGGAGGATATTGATAGGCATAGACATCATGGCCCCAGGAGGCACAGGGCTAGACACCATTATTGAACTTCAAAATTTTAAGGAATTAAGGGTATTTGGACCTTGAAATCCTAGTCTTTGAGTATATAGTTAAATTGTTTGTTGTGAGATTGTATAGTGTATCATGGTGGGAAAGTTGATTGATGTTGTTATGAAAATTGTATAAAGGTGGTTATAACGTGTGTATGTTTATATAAGGTGCAATGAACTCAAATGATTAACCTACACGTGTGGCTCACGTAAGAGGACTCTTTTTCTTTTTCTTTTTCTTTTTAACGAAATGGAGATTTTTTTTTTTTTTTGGCGATCTCGTCAATTTGTGTGAGCATATATGCATGCAAAATTCCTTGGGGACGAAAAAATTGTAGGATCATTTTGAAAAATTGTAATATACTTGGAAACGAAAAAAATTGAAATTACAAATTGCTCGAATTTAAAAAAAAAAATACTCAAATTCGATCCGACCCGATTTAGACGAGCGAATTTTTAAAAAGTGGATATTTCTACTATAGAAATTTGTATATAAGTTTTTATTTTTATTTTTTTGTCGAAATGTGACTCACAATTTAATTTAATTAAAAAAACTTAAAAATTAAAAATAAAAACAAATCAGTTCAACTTTTTTTTTTTCCAATTTTTCCGACTAAACCTAAAAAATAATTTTTTAAAAAGTAATCGAACTGATTTTATGGCTGATATCTGACTCAAGGATTAGTCTTGTATGCACCAGTTACACAGTGCAACTCATGTTCATTTTTTAAAAGTTACACAAAATACTACTGAAAAGTTACACATATTATTACTGAAAAATGTATCTTTTATAGTGTAGCTTTCAGTAATAATTTATGTAACTTTTTAAAAATATACTTGAATTGCACCGTGTAATTGGTGCACAAAAGACTTACTCCTAATTCAATTGGGAAATATGGGCAAATTCAAATCAACTGGTTCTCAAAAGTGAAACATGCGATGAAAATGGAAAATGAAACACTAGTAGGTGTTGCTGCTCCACATAAATTGTCCCAAAAGCATATACCAATTAATTCCTCCTTTGAACCAACACACCCAATTCATTTTTTCCTCTCACCACTTTCCTTGAAAGCTTTCTTCATAAATGAACAAGATTCTTATGTATTGAGGTTTGTTCCTTTTCTTGATTTTTTATTCTTGTCTTTCTAGTTTCATAGGTGTTCTACATCATCGCTTTATACATTAAAAATTGCACAATAAAAAATTCAGTGTTTTATATTGAATAATGGAGTGAATTTTTACTGTGCATGTCTAATACCCTTCCTCCGTCACAATATATATTTCACGTTACTTTTGGCCACACAAATTAAGATAAAATTAATAAAGTATAAGTGATATAATAGAAAAAATGAAAAAGTAATGAAAATAATAATATTAAAATAAATAAATAGTTTCCGAAAAAGATAAAGAGCCAAATGAAAAATATATAGCGGGACAGACGAAAATGACAAACTAGTTAACATCATATAGCGTGACGGATGGAGTATATAGAAAAGTATTATATAGCAACAAATTCAAATTCTTCAATATGTAAAGTATGCAGTGTATAACTTTTTTCGCATTTTTCAGATTTCTTCCTTTGTTATATATAAAATTTAATACATTATATAATAAATGAGTCAATTGAAATATTTTCTTACCTCTATATATATAGTTTGGAAAGAGTGGTTCTTGTGTGTATACTTAGAAACCGGAAAAAAATACACAAAAAGTAATCAGTAATACATCTATCCCAAAAAAGTACATAATTTAATATGTTATTGTATGTTTAAAAAAATTAAAATTAAGTTAAAATTTCAATTGCATACAAAATTTGTAGTTAGACAAATATTTTTCCATCTTTGATACAAGTTAAAACTATCGAATTTCCGTGAGATAGATTTTGTATTATGGAATGTCAATTCCTTGTGAGAACCATTTACACCTGTGTGAGAGGATTTAATACTTTTAAAGATGTCATCGTTTTTCGGTGTGTCTAACCTATCATTAATTTCATTACCCACATATATACAACATCATAATATCCTCCAACATATTACATTAAATTATATGCAAATAAATAAATACTCCCCCTGTACCAATTTAATTTTTATAGGGAACATGACACACGTTTATGAAAAAATAAAGTATATGATTGTGAAATTGAATAATAAAATATAAAGATGTACTTTATTTATTTCGTGAGTATAAACTATTATTTTTTAATTTGTGATAAAAGAGTTAAAACATTTTAAAATAAAAAAGTGTGAAACTTATCTTAAAATAGAGATAATATATTTTTTGAAATTAATATTTATTTTTAAACAAAATTTTAGATCCGTATAATGTGTGTTAAATTTCAGTAGTTCTATTGAATCGATTCTCATATTTTAATTCTTTAGACTATAGTTATCAGCGACCAGGGAATCCGGTCGCGAAGAAAAGGACAAAACTCAAAAATTTAAAAAAATTAAAAAATAAAATTGAAAATGAATCGGTCGACAACCGATGCTGCAATACAACCACACCATCCAATTCGGGGGATCAATTAGATGTTGACACATGTCAACTTCTAAGTTGGTTTCCTATATTTTTTATATAATGTATTTTATTTTAATTTTTATTTATTAAAAATATTAATAAAATTTATCAAAATTCATATTTTTTCATTCTCTATAAATAGAGACCACTCTTGATATATTTTGGAGCACATTAAAAATTACTCTTTTTTTCACATTAAAAATCACATATTCCAAATTAATCAAGTTTTAATTTTAATTTTGTGTAGTAATCTTTTTTCATGTTAATTAAAAATTATTAGTAAAAAATATATTTATTAATTAATTTTAAAATAAAAAATAATTATTGAAAATATATAATAAATAAAATAAAAAAATAATGAAATGATATAATATTAGTTAACCTAGGTTGGATGGGTTGCTGATAAAAATAAAATAAATGGATGTATGGTAGGTTGTGTGGATGGATGAGAGAGAAATAATATTTAATTGAGGGACCGGTTGTATGGGTTGCTGATAAACTTGTTCTAAAAAGGAAAGTATGCATCATTGTTTGTAAACAGTACAAAAAAGTTAGTGACTCTTACCTTTCTCCGCAGGCAGCAGCACCACTTCCAATCAAAGCCCCTATTGTGCGAATGGTCCACTGTCCTCCAATTCCAATAAAAGTCGCTTTTAAAACGAATTAGGAATGTCTATAAATGCGATTTCATTTCAAAGGACATATGATCTATCCCTGTCTTTCTCTCTCTCTCAGCTGCAAAACCAAAAGAATAACAAATATCCCAAATCTGTACATAATCCCCAAACACTCTTCGACCAAAACCCTAGGCAGGTGTGCACTTCAATCTGTTTTTCTGTATCTATATATGCATGTATTTGTAGATGAATTTTAGTCCGTACAGATTATAGCGTGCATTTCTCGACGCACTATTACGCAGAGTACGGAGCATGATTGAGGTGATCAAGCTCGATTAACGTTCCATAATTGAAGATTTGACTCTGTAATGGCGTCATCGAAGCTCATGGCTTCTTCGACATCTCGGGATTCGGATCTCAAGCGTAAACTCTCGGCGTGTAATTCTACTACTACAACTACGGATTTTCTTAGAATTGATAGCAGCAGTAGTGCTCGCGATAATTCGGTGCCTGATTCTGTGGCGGCAGGCGGCTTTTTGAGAAATGCGTATGTGGAGAGGAATCCGGGTCCAGATCAGGACCATCGGCCAGGTGTTGAGACGGGGAGTAGTTCAAGTACCCCGATGAATGCGAAGATCACTCTTCTAGATGCGGCTGGGGCCGTTACGCCCATTATTGATGGAGAATTGGAGCCCCCGAAGGCGGTTAGGAAATCAGTGGATGACGTGTGGAGGGAGATTGTGGCGGGGAAGAAAATTGAAAAGCAGCCTAAGGAGGAGATGATGACTTTAGAGGATTTCTTGGCGAAAGCAGAGGAGGAGGAGGAGGGGTCGACGAGGCGAAATTTGGAGGTGAAGGAGGAGGGATTTAGTGGGGGTATTTTCCGTTACGAGAGTAGTTCTGCTGTGATTGGATCGGGGGGTGGGATGGGGTTGGATGTTGGGGGTTTGGGTAGGGGGAGAGGGAAGAGAAGTCTGAGTTTATTGGAACCTTTGGATAGAGCGTCTCAGCAAAGGCAAAGAAGGATGATTAAGAACAGGGAGTCTGCCGCTAGGTCTAGAGAGCGTAAGCAGGTTGGAATTAAGTCTTTGCTTCTGGTATATGAGTGGTTTGCTTTTTTGCTGGCTTCTGATTTTGTGTTTCTTGTGATTTTATTAGGCGTATCAAGTTGAATTGGAGACAATGGCGGTGGCACTAGAGGAAGAAAAAGAACAACTGTTGAAAGAGATGGTAAATCACCTCATGTTTCTTTTGTTGACGCCTGAATTGTTTGTACTGTTTTCTTTTCTTTTTTTGGCAAAATTTGCGGAATTCACTTTAGTTACTACGGTGCAACTATTGTAGAAGAATGGTTGAATTGGATCAATCAAATGCAACTTAATTCTAGTTAACTTACTGTTATTAACATCTGAATCAAACTTGATTGTTTTCTGTATGACCAACTGGTTATTGATATGCTTTTTCGCAGAACTGCATCTTGTAATAGGATAATGAGTTTCCATTATAACGACTTCTTTTTTTTTTTTAGTCAGGTTCTTATTTCTATAACTAATGAAGTATCAGTATGATGTTATTACTATTTTTGGTATTTATATGTGCACGTTGACGGCTACTTGTTTCTTTTTTGTCTTGTTTATACTGAATCTCCAAAGATTTGGTGCCACGTTGGCCGTTGCACTATAACCGAATAATCTGTTTTTGTATGTGAAAAAAGGTGTACTAGATAGTAATTTCAGATTGTTGTCTAAAAAGCGCTTTGACGAACATAAATACAAAAAAAAAAAAAAAAATACTGGCCAATTGAAATGCCTGGTTATTGTCCATCCTTGTGGAATCGAACTCAGGTGAGATACATAGTCTGTCTTACATGGCTAGCGTCTTTAAGGTATGTTCTACTAGAGCAAAGCCTGCTTGTCTCTCTTCTATAGGACCATTTCTAGACAAGCTATGTCTTATTCTTCTTTATATAATATATACTTATTTAATGCAATGCTGTACTAGATTCAGGTGGTATATAGGTGCTCATCTTTAACTGGTAATATTGATGTCATGCTGAATGTGTATCCATAGTTCGGTGTATCCATGAAAAGCCTGTGTTCATTGGCATGCTAACGCGAGCCTTATTCTTTACATGTATCGTGTGTGAGCTTATTAAATGCATCATCAATATTAGCCTTCAAAACATTCTTGGTGATGTTTGAAAGCCTACTTGATTTTTCCAATATATAGTTCGTAAGTTTGACCTAATCTTCTGAATATAACATGTTCAAATAAATTTATAGTGATAGAAGTTCTCTGAGGGCACTATTATATATGTTTTATCGTGAAATCCTTTTTCAAATCAGTACTCTAATCCTGCTGTTATGAGACAAAAATAGATGGCTGGGATGCTATTTTGTCCTTAGCTAGCACTCTATTGTTAAGTATGTGGTTGTGCAAATAAAAAAGAGACTTAGATTTAAATTTTTTTTAGAATAACTGGTATTAAAAATTTTGAGTGACTCAATTATGCTTCTTGTCTGAATTATGATCTTATTTGACTTATGCATCTTTATTCCCTTCTCTTGCATTCTTAGAAAACATTGCTACTCTCTACATTTTTATTTAACTGAGAAAAACATGTTCATTTTTCTTTCTTAGTTCCTTTAATCTCAACTTAGTTTCCCCAGATTTGTTCATAAGTATAGAAAGCAGTGGTTTATCCTGCCAGTGCTGGTAATTTACTGTTTTATGTAGTTTTCAATCAATAGTCAACAAATTCCTGTTTTTTAATCTGAACATGTATGGCTCTGTTCTTGCATTGTGAATGCATTAATAATTTTCCTCATAGCAAGTCGGCTCTACTGTACTTAATCTGGAGTTGCCCATGATCATTTGCAAAGCGAGTCACTTAGTTTTTACAATTTGAGGTCCGTGCAAGTTCACATGAGCTTTTTAGCTTTTACCTGGAAGCCTAGGTATCTATAAGACTACAGATGATGCATAATTGCTACAAGTTTCTATATCCTGAATCAAAATTTCCTTTCATGTATTAGTTTGTCTGTTTATGTTATTATGATAATGATGAACTCAGCTGTTCTGAATTCGCTCATCAATCATCATATTCCTTAATTTTATATCATGTGTGTGTTTTTCTCGATTTTATTCATGGTAATTGTAAATTTGCTAATTTATTGTTCTATATATATTTGCTTAACCTATAGTGTTTATCTGCATGTCTTCATCTACTGTGAGCATCTATGTGGCTTAAGACGCATCTGTAATTATGTGGTTTGGTGATTTTCCATTATATAATTTTACAACCTTCTTGTCTCACAAGTAATGTATTGTCATTTCCTATCACAGGCAGAACGGAAAAAGAAAAGGCTCAAGCAGGTATGAACTTTCTTTAATATGGATTTCATCAAATAACACTTTTTATGCTTTGTTGATTTAGTTAAGAAAGTGTTACTTTCACTCTGACGATAAACAACATGCAATCGAACCTTCTATAGTTTATGGCTAGTAAGGAACGACACACAGCATAGTGATAGATGTTTGGTCAGAGAAATATAGACATGTCTAGCTTACTTAGGGAAATCAATGACCAAGTTAAGCTTTTGTGTTTATATTTGTGTGTTTGCTTGTGTATATGTGTAAGGTGACCAAAAAGCAGATTTTGAATTCCCTTTTCTGCGAGAATCTGCAGAGTTGCAATATAGTGAATTTTATGTAGGCTGGTATTTTGGAGGATAGATTCTGGAGATAACAGAGGGTGTTATTCATATTTAAGATGTATAATGAAGTGTTTCAGCCAAAGGAGAGAATTGAAGTGTTAGTTAGGGATTATGTAGTTTAGACATTCGCATAACTGATTTCCTTGTATTTTCTGCAGCTAATGGAAAATGTAATTCCTGTTTTGGAGAAGCGAAGGCCACCTCGTCTGCAGAGAGTTTGTTCCGTGTAGTGGTCATCTTACCTAGATGCAGATCATATAGATAAGAATCAATTTGCCCTCTTTCTGACTTAGTATGAGTTTAAATTACGCGATGATCTTCATCAAGACAGTTCGTTTCTGTTCAAATACATAATCTCATAATAATAGTTAAACTATAAGAGAAGTATTAGATCTTGCTGTGAATTGAAATAGTAATAGGATGAGGATTGCATCTGTGTCATAAAATCAAGAGCTCGAGAGTGGATACCCTTATCAGTATAGTGTACCCTGATTCCGACTACTCCCTTGCGTATTTTGTAGAACGGGAGATAGTGTCGATTACCTTGTTATTGAATCGCATATGCTTTTCATAAACATATTTACGTCGGGGGGCGCTGTTATTCGCTTTGAAGCTCGGATTTTACAGTGTAGCATGTACTGTCTATTTACACACATGCTGTATATGCATATAAAACCAGATTTGTAATCCTCCTACATATATTGTGCGAACTCATTTAACTGGGATAAATATGAGTGCATTACTTTCATAAACCATAAATAATTGTCAATTACAGATATTTTATTAGGTCTTTTTAGGGTTTCTGAAGTATGATGTAATTTGATGTTCTGTTGCTGCTGCAATGTTTTCCTAAATAAGCTAAAGATTGTTTAACCGCCCTTGATTTTCTAATTTTCTAAGCTATTCTGATAGTGGTTTACTATTGATAATAGAATAGGTATCTTGTACACCACACCAGTTCCCTGTAAAATCCAAGTGATATTAATTATTTTTATTAAATAATAATATGTTAAATGAAATAATTAATATCGTAAATAAATTTGCCTATAAGAAGAGCATGTACCAAGTTTTTCGGTTAGATGTTTTTACTATACCATAGGTTTTACATTATAGTTTTAATTTACAAATTTAATGATATTATTGAATATTATGTTTGATTTAAAAGATAAAAGTATCTATCTGTCCAAAATATGGATGAATAGATAATTTTATCTTTTAAACCAAAAATATTACTATTATTAATTTCATATTATGGAAATTTGTTCTTAGGATACTTTGTCAAAGGGCAAGAACCTATTCAAATGCAAAGCTAGAAATTCGAACACTCTTTTATGTTTAATATGCGACTTGCGACTGTTAGTAGCAAGACATCTGGATTTTTTTTATTTTTTTCTTTGGCCTGATATAACAAAAAAAAGTTGGCTTCATTTTAACTCATACTATTTAGTTATCACGCCTTAAGATTTGTGTAATATGAGTGATATCGTTCAATTATCACTGTTAACACATTTTAGTTATCACGACTAACATATTTTCATAATAAAAATGATACTACATCTTTTATATCTATCCTGATTTATACTCTTTTTTAGTATAAATTTTACTTCTTTTAAGAAGAGTTTGTTTTATTAAATAAGAAAATGATATGTAGGTAAATATATAAAAAATTTAGTAAGTGTGTATGTAAATCGATATTTTCTTTTAATGGGGTACAAAATTGGTATTAAATATTTAAAATGATGAAAGCACGCCCTCTTACTTAATTCAAACATGAGCAATATATATAAAAAAAAAAAACAAGAATTTGCCCACGCCACTGCAAACAAAACTAGTCAGAGGCGAAACAGACAAGACATGAACCCATAAACCCACATTCCATCAAATTCTAATTTTTTATTTATATATAATGGCATGCATCTTATTAAATACATCACTTCGCATCTCAAAATACAAATAAGTAATAACCAATCAGAAATGCACGTACACTTGTTTTATAATCGAATTGTTAAATTATAGTCGCAAAATACAATTAATTATTTATGAAATATATATATCTAAATGACAAGTGTACGTAATTACAAATATCAATACATGCAATGTGTTACCTTCTAGCCCACTTTAAACATATTAGCTAAATCTTAAGTCAATTTTCTCTAACTTTAATTGTAATCGGTAGCCACCATATAAATATCATTGTGTTTCTTCTCTCCATATGTGATCGACGAAATCGCGAGTGAGAGTTGAGAGGCTTATTGTTTGGTGAGCAATTCTATTAAGATGAATTTTTGGGTCTTTCATTCTCATCGGTTCTGTGTCCATCAAACTGATGGTGAGAACCCTAATTCCCAAACCAAATATGTAAGCCGTGTGACTTGACGGGTGACCAAATCATATATTTTGACTCACTTGAGACAAAATTTTGAATACATGCATCCTTATGTACAATTGACTATGTTGGCCGTTTGACCATTGACTCTATCTCCAAGCTCTAACTCCTATCCATTGGAATAAAACGAGATATTGCCCTAGCTAATTCGAGTGCTAAATGCTAATAGGCTTCCTCAAAGTAAGATCACCTTTTGTAATTATTAATTAATTTTTAAAAAAGTAAAATATTAATTAATACCATATAAAGTAAAAAAAAGGTTTGGGTCATAACAAAAATTGGAGGTTTCCAAATAGCAAGTAATCTCCTGAGCTGAGAGTGTATGTTTTTGTCGTATTGCATATGTCTTGGCACGGTAGGTTTTGTATTCCTATGAAGAGTATGGTAGTATTTCTCTTCTTTTGAGCGTGGATATACGTTTAATTCTTACATGATACTCCCTCCGTCCATGAAAATTAGACTACCCTTGTTGTACACGGTTATTAAAAAAAATAGATATTGATGTGTAAAAGTGAGTGTATTAGTATAAAAAAATATTTAATTATTAAAAAAGTACTTGATGTGATGTGTAAAAGTGAGTATATGTGTATAAAAAATGAAAATAATGATTGTAAGTTTTCCATTTTAGGTAAATAGACCATTTATTGTGGACGACCATTTAAGGCAACGTGGATCATTTATCGTGGACGGAGGGAGTATTTTGCTTCTTGCCTTGTCTTGTCCATCTCCCAACATCCTCCATTATTCTTTTACAGTCATTCCAATTCATCATTTATTTGTTTATAGCTAGTATTATTATTTTGGGAAAAATATTTTTTTTGTCCTGTAAGTTTGCCTCTTTTTTATTTTGGTCCTACTAACTTTCAGATTTTGATTTTCGTCCTGTACCTTTATCTCCTTTTGATTTTGGTCCTATTAACTTTCAATTTTTTTTATTTTCGTCCTATAACTTTACCCTTTTTTTATTTTGGTCCTATAACTTTACCTCTTTTATACATGAATGGGGTATCATAGGACCAAAATCAAAATGAGGTAAAGTTACAGGACGAAAATCAAAATTTGAAAGTTAATAGGACCAAAATCAAAAGGAGGTAAAGTTACAGGACAAAAATAATAATTTTCCCTATTATTTTTTAATTAATTTAATAAATAAGAATATCACATAAATTTTATACTTAAATTCATAATTTTACATATAATGAATAATTGTCACTTTAATTAACTAATTGAACATTTAATGGTCCCTCTGCTTTTTATTTTGAATGATTAGTAAAGCAAAATATATTTGACTTAGTGAGATAGATCCAATTAATTTCATCAAAAATTTTATTATATAGGACGATATTGTACAATACAAAATCTACAACTAAATCTACGTGTACATATGATAAACTTATCAATAAAAAAGGCTTGCATTTAATAAACTTTAATTAAGTGTTGTAAAGTACAAGACATTTTCTTGTGTTGCGAGACGGTACGTATAACAGTTAAAATTATTATGTAATTAAAAAAATTGGTAAGGGATATTACTATTAATACATTTATGTATGGTTTTAAATGTTAAAATTACTTATTCGTTCAAAATATGCATATTTTGAGCGGATGAACAATTTTATTATTTAAGCAAACACACGATTAGTATACGTTTGTGGTCTTATATATATACGACTCACCTTTCACACACATTTTTAAAAAATGTCATTTCAACATTCCTTTATTTCACATTCATAATATGTTGTTCTATTATCGGAACCTCTTCATACAAGTATATGTGGGCAAAATTTTGTATGGAAATACTTTAATAAATTAATTTTAAAGTATTAAATATTTAATTAGGTGTATCAAAAATCTAATTAGATGTATTAAAAATTGGGGTCACTAGATTTTATTGACATCAACTTTTGATACACCGAATCAATATTTTGATAAATTTAATTAATTTTTTAATATTTTAAAATAATTTTATGACATACGAACAATTTTGAGACAATACTTGCTCATATATGTGACATATATAGAGCACTTATTATTATTATTTTTCTAGATAGTAATTTTTTTTAAATAAAGTACTTGTAATTGTAATGCTGCTCATTAAATATGATACCGTGGCCAATATATTATTTAATCAATATTTGGGGGTTGGAGGAACCGGTGAGTTATGACAGCAGGACTTTGTCTGGATAAATAACTCATTTTATTGTCTAGCTAATTTACTATCACTACTTCCGATTACAAAAAAAAAAAAATTGTATATTTTTATTTTTAGTTTTATCCCATTAAAATTGCATATTCTTAAATTTTTTTTTTAAATATTCATCCTTAAAATTTTTACTCCCTCCGTCCCAAAACTACTTTCACACTTTCCTTATTTGGACGTCCCAACTCTTCATTCACACACCAAAAAAGAAAATTTTTCTCTCTCACAAAAGTCAACAAAATACACTTTTTCTTATTATATTATTTAATTTTACACTTACATATTTACTTTTTCTTGGTTCGCGTGCCCGGAACTACTATGAAAGTAGTTCCGGGACGGCGGTAGTATTTCACAATCTTCACCCTACACATTCTACTTATTAATTTTTTTTTTAAATTATTATCCTAAAAATACTGTAAACTTTTTTAGGGATGAAAGATTATTATTATTATTATTATTATGGGACCAAAAAATATTACTGTCACCCATCCCATATGTTTCCTAGGAGTACTCATTTTTTTAAAATTATTATTTCATCAAGAACCTAAACTACATTGAGAATCTACAATCTTGCTGCATATCATTATATAAAGTAGAAATCAAATGTTTTTAAAATTCCACTCTCACCATCATCATACTCTTACTTGTATACAAAAATAAATTAAAAAAATTAAATATATACTGCAGATTGATAATCACATCAGAATCATTTAAGAATGATAATGCCCATCATCAGCATCAAATCCCACTACAAAAGACCCCAACTTTTCATCTGTTTATTTGTTATTTCTTCTCTTTTAATGAATTAATTTTCAGACAAAATCATTCCACTTTTTTACTGTAAAAACAAAGTCACTAACACACACTCTCCAATGTCCCAATCTCTCCTCTCTCTCAAAGCATTCAACAGCTTCTGACATATAATTAACACACACATACACACACGTGTTTCTGTGTGCAGAAGTTATTACATATTTCACCTCTGCAAATTTCAATTTTGCTCAACTTCTCCATATCATCCCAATTTAATTTCTTTCTTTAAAGAAAAGAAAACCCATAAAAAGTAATGGGGTTTTCTTCAATTTTGATCCTTGCCATTTCTGTTGTCTACGTGTTTGGAGTCTGTCAGTGTGCAACTATTATTGTTGATGGAATTTCAGAATGGAAAAACCCTCTGCTTCAAATTGGAGACTCTGTCAGTAAGTTTTTTTTCTTCTAAATTTGATGCTTCAAAATTAATTAATTAATTATTAATAGGACTTCATTTAATTTTTGTGACTGTTTTTTCCCAGTTTTCCAGCACAAATACAACTTCAGTCTCTACATTTTCAAGAGCCAGAAAGCTTTCTCTCTCTGCAACTTCACTCAAGCCACAATCCTCACAAACCCCAGTTCCCCTGTTTTCACTGTAAGTCCTCATTTTTCTTTTTTATATTTATAAATTAATTTATAAAATGTTGTTAATTATGTTCTAACATTTTAAATTAATAAAAAAAGTGGCACACTTCACGCGCTGGGCTCTTCTACTTTGCCTTCTACAATGGCTCAAACGAGTCATGCCTACAAGGGAAAAAGCTAGCCGTGAAGGTGGCGTTGGCTGAGGCGGCGCCGCCACAAGTGGAGGCGCCGGCACCGAGCTCCGGCGGCTATGTGGCGTCGTCTCCAGCGTTTCCGTGGCCGTTTCGGCCACGGGAGAGCGATTCGCCGGGGCCCGCGCCGATGAGCGCCGCCAGCCCGCCGACGGCGGCGGGGAAAGAAGGCATACCGTTTATCAACAGCAACCCGGCGGTGCCTCTCCCTACCGGGGAAGTTGATTCTGCTACAATTCGTCCTTTTCCTACTTCGGGTTATCAACATGTAAGTATTTACATAATTAAAATTATGTGATAAAAACAATTAATATTATTCAATAAGTTTAACTTAAAAATCGAATTAGTTCCACATTCACTATTTAATGTAGATAAGAAATTGCTTATTACTATATATTTTAATGTTTTATATAATGTCATTTAAATGAGGTGACATTTCAATAGTCTTAGTAAGAAATTGAACACCGTTAAAAACATGGGATCGTCTGTGATTTTTTTCTTTTTCTTTTTACTGTTGTTTTACTCTCTTTTTTCTCCTTTTGTTTTTTCTTTTATCTTTATTTAGTGTCCCACCACTGCTTTTCACTGTTGCACAACAGACCACAGAGACTTTTACCATAGTTTGGGGATTATAATTTGACAATTAATATCAAATAGATTTACTTACAATCCATTTCATTTTTAATTATCTTTTCACTGTTGAAATTTTGTTAAAATAATTTATCATTTTTGGAATGCCGGGAAAAATTAAATGATCACATTTAAATTTCATTCCCATGCATATATACTCTTTGTTCCACTTTAATTGACATTTAAAGTTGTTAATAATACATCTTCAATTAAAAATGACATGAATTTTAATGGAGATTTTTATTATTAATATTGAAAAGTGTAAAATTAAGGGTATATTGATTATTTTAACTTTATGAAAGAGAATTTAATGTATTATTTGATGGTGCACTAGAAAATTTAGTGGCATAAAATAATTTGAATAAGAGATGTTGTAAGTGATTAGTTCAGAGATAGAGTTACTTTGTTGTCGTTTTAGGCAATAAAAAAAATCTTCCCTTATCATATTTGAGCACTCCAAAAAGGGATGTAGTGAGTATAGTTTGGCTTTGTTCTTTTATATGAATATATAATATATATATATATATATAATAATTGAAAATATATTATATATGTTGTTACTCTTGTGAATAATTTCAGAAAGCGTGGGCCTGCATATATATATATATATATATATATATATATAATATCGACCAATTCCTGCATCTCTGAACATTGATTATTCACATTCAGGACCAGATCAGTATTGAATGCCATGCATGTGAATTTCTAACATTTTAGTACAATTCATATTTATTTCTAACACAACTAACTTGTGAACAAATTAATTAACTATATATGTTTATTTTTTGGGCCTACACTATACTAATCCAACTAACTGTTATACATAAAATTTTAACAAATTATCTCTTGAAATACCAACTCTTTTTTATTATTTTTTTAATGTGTACTTCTTTCTCTTATAAATTCTTGTGGGACGATGGGATGAGAATATGTAATACTCCCCTCGTCCACAATAAATAGATTTTTTTTTTTGTGCGTGATTTAAAATAATATATGCTGGAAAGTATTATGAAGTCTATTTGTATATATATGAAAATTATGCTTGTAGTATTTTCATATATAATATTTAAATTCGTGAAACGGGCCTTACAATACCACATAATACCCTCTAATATGTTATATTAAACTACGTGCAAAAAATGTGATCTATTTATTGCAGACGGAGGGAGTATTACGAAAGGCAGATGATATTGTGGTGGTGATATTGATGAATTTTGTATTTCTTGTTTCAGGTGGTAGGGTTTTGTGGGGTGCAAAAAGCTTTGATCTCTGTAGTTTTGGTTATGATGATGGTGTAGGGAGATGAAGATGGTAAATTTTTTTTTTTTTTTTGAATCTAAAGTGGCTTTAAAGGGTGATGATTGTAACATATGTAAAATTGCTGTCCTTGACCCTACTTTGGAATCATTATCACTTTGTTCTTTACACTTTAGTTTTGGCAAAGTAGTCCATTATTATTTTATAATTTTCTTTCTTTCTTTTAAATTTTTGATTATATAATTTTGGTGTTTTCATTTCATTTGTTTATCAAGTGGCATTATATATGAAGATGAAGTATACATTATATACGTTTATCATAACCACTAATACTATTAATATTTTGTAATGGTTAGCATAAATAAGTACATAGTTTCTTAATCAAAAAAATAAACAAATAAGTATATAATTCATTCTTTAATATAAATTAAATAACTTGGCATCTTTCTTTATTGTAGATTTAAAATCTTCAACATGAATGTAAGCTAATTAAGCAAGCAAATTATTTATGTTGAATTTAAGTCTTGTGATCATCATCTATATTTTTTTAACTACTTAGAATTAATCAAATCAAAATATTTTACTTACTGATGGGAAAATATACTTCAACTGTTCAACAATTTCTCTTATTTAAACAATTTCAAGATCGAGAGCTAACCTTCTTTTTTTTTTTCTCGAAATTACCCATTTCTTCATTAAAAAATAAAAAAAATACTATTAGTGCATTTAATCTTTGGGAGCTGACTAGAAATGGCCAGGAAAATATACTATTAGGATGAATGCACTATTTTCTGTTCGATAATTAAAATAAACTCACTTTTTTATTACTTTTTAAATATTGTGAAAATTGAAATAAAAATAAAAAAATTCCAAAAATTTGTAAAAAACGGGAAAAATATTACGAAATATTTTTAAGAGGTATATTTTTTCAAAGATGCTAGTGCCAGAAATTTGGGCCACTAGAAATTTGTCAGGATAATATACAAGTTCACAACAATAGTAAATTTGTTAGTGTCGACCTATTTATCAATTCTAATTGAAGCCCATTTACTACCTCTCATCAACATGTGTTATAAGTCATGATGTACATGTATCTTGGCTCTAGCATACCCATTTCTCTTCTCAATTATCTAAGAATGTGTTTGGTTTTCTAGATAGAATAGATGGAGTATAATAGAATTTCAATGAATTGTAATGATTGCATTAGTCTTAATTTTAAAATAGTATATGTTTGGTACTTATAATTATTTTCTTAAGATTAATCCGATGTAATAGTTGGTATCAAGTTATCTCTTTTTTGTAGGATTAGGTTGAATTCAAATATCGGGTCAAGATTTAATTCTGGGCTAAAATCCTAGAAATCAAACACAATTTTATCTAGAATTTGGAACTTAATCAACCCTAATCTATGAAACAAAACACCCCCTAAATTTATTAAAATGGTTGAACTCTTATTTTATTTTTTTTAAAAAGGAAAAAATTTGAAAACATTGTATAAATGTGTTTCACAATGATATAATGCAGAATCAATCATACAATTTGAATGATTCAGTGAAGAAAAAAAGTTACACCCTTCACATCTTGTATAACTAATAAAAAAACATATTAATCATTAATCTGGAGATAATTTAATAAATTAAATAAATACTCTCTCCGTTTCATATAAATTTGTGTACTTTTGTTTTTTGAACGTCCCAAAAATAAATTTACACACTATTAAAAAAATATTAATTTGCATGCATACTCACAAATTATTGAAAAAACCAAGGTAGTATAATTTGAGATAATTGTAGGTCGCAAATTCTTCAAAACATAGCCCATATATTTTGAAGAGGGGCCCGGTATGGCGCACCATCTCGAGACCGGCTCATATCACAGATCGATAATTGTTAAAAAAATTAAATAAACGAATTGATTTCACACCTTTCTATAAGTTCGAACTTTTATACGAGACAAAAATCTTTCTTTGCCCATCCCCTCCAACCATGTTGGGCCAACTTAACTCACCACCTCTCATAACAACTTAGGATCATTCAGTCCCACTTCAGAGACCCCATAATCAGCACCATCTACAAACACACTCAAAAGGGGTCCTCTCCTATTCTTGACCTCAATTTCTTCCACTCTCTTTTCATTTTACACCTCAATTTATTACATCAACATTACAATCATCACTCATGTTTTTTTTTTTTAAAAAAAAACTTTAAATCAATATCCCTTTTCACCTGGTTATGTGTAAATCTCAGATTACCTATGTATTCATAGTTTATTAATTTAAGTAAATAGGACTATAGGAGTTGCATATAAGCAACGTTGACTTTTGAGTGGGTCAATGAAACATGCAGTCGAGATAAGGTTTTTAATATTAGAATGTTGAGCCAAACAAGATGGTTGAATAAATCTTCATGGAATTTAGTAATTATTACAAGAAAACTTGGTCAAGTCAACAAAATAGATGTCCATTTCAATTGACTAGAATATTGCATTGTGGAAAACTTGTAGATAGGAATTGACAAATACATGAGAGCAACTCCCTTGTCCATCATTTCATCTCTAACATATTATATACATTTTATGTACTATATACCACTAAATATAATACAAGAATGATGTATGTACGGTGAACCAGATGCACATACCAAAAATGCAAAAACGGAAAAAGCATAGCACTTTTGATTCGTGAAACATTCGACATGACCAAATCAAAATTCGACTAATAATTTTTTTTTAAACAAAAAAATCATGATTCATATAAAAAGGATGATCATAAACCAAATGGGGTTTAAAAAGATATTGGGAGCAACCCTTCAAAGAAAGTAAACGCAAGTTAGGCATCAACATGAATATACATACAATGGTTACATAATCAAAAACTCAAATATAACAAGGAATTCATTATACAAAAAACAAAAACTTGATAAACAGCAGGAAATACAATCCCTTTTCCCTACTTCCTTTACATGATCAAGTCATCTAATACATACAAAGCATAAACCCTTATTACTCTAACCACAGCCATTGTCAAAAATCAACATAATTTTCAACAAAATTCATAGAAAAACTTGTGAGAGAGTGGATCATTCGTGACGACCAATCGAGTCAATACCTTCCGTCCTGCTCCGCACGATCCTATGGAACACTTCCCTAACCAACCGTTCCAACGGGTCCAAACCGGTGTTTATAGCTTGGAACAACACTCTTACTTCCTCCACTCTTTCCTTCAACTCCCTCTCCTTTTCTTCTGTGACTGGGAATTGCACAGAATCAGTTATCTCATTCATATGCCTAGCACATTTCTCAATGTCATGAATCTCCTTCAACAATCCAGTAGCGTTCCTCCTGTCCCGTTTCTTCGACTCCTCCATAATCCTCTCGTGGAGGTTAAGAAGCGGGGCCCCCCAGACAAAGTGCCTCGCCAAGTAGAAATGCGTCTGCAGGCCCCGATCTTGACAAGGGATTGCTGCCACAAGAGCCCACATCACAAACAACAGCACATAGTTCATAGTGAAAACAGCTACATTCAATCCATTTGTGGATGAAATCTCATTAGTCTTTGGAGCAACCAAGTTGCTACTAATTGCTTGAAGTTGCCGGGCAGCTGACCAGGATCTTGAAACACTCCATGAAAGAGACCTGAAGTGGCTGAACGATCTCTGCTCCCTCTGGGCCGTGTGGCGCCCAAATGATCGGTTCCTATGCGAAGACGAAACATTCGAGTTCGAATCCTTTTCGTCCAGCATTGCTATAGCTAAATCGACTAGAGCCTTCTTGGCTCGACGAATCTGTCCCTCTCCAATGCTCCTCTGATTATCCAAAGCACAGAGGATAATCTCTAGCTGTTTCTGCCATAGCCTAATCTGCTCAATTCCATCTCTAATAGCATTACACACATCTAAAGCCTTGACACTCCTTTCGAAGAAATCGGAAATATACCTATCCATGGGAGGCTTGTTCAGGTGGCTGCGGTGGTTGAAAACAATGGCCCTGAAATCCTCTTGGCAGCAGAGGAATGTGTCTAGAAGCTTCTGAATCCATGGGATTGAAAGAAGCTCGTCGGGGGGCGCCGCCGCTAGAACTTGAAACCGATCGGCGACTTGTCTCTGGAATGATTCGAGCTCGCCTTCCTGACCCGATTCGTGTGCGGGCTCCATGGAATGGACCTGATCGCGGCGGCGACTCAGAATGGAAAATCCGAAGCTTGAAGGAGATGACGATGCTTCTTGATAATCTGTTGCTGGCATTCTCAAGTTACATGTAACAGAGATGGGAAATCAAATCGAATCTTGAAAATTATACGACTGGAATTTTTGACTGAACTGAAACCTCAATTGCAGTCGAACAGGACAAGATTACACAACCTTCTTTTTTTTTTTTTCCTTCAAAACGGAACCCTAAAAAACAAATTCGAAGAAAATTTGTAAATGCTAAAGACCCATGACAGGAAAAACCAAATTCCAATCAGATACGAACTAAATCTAGCAAAAAAACGACGATTCAAGCATCCAATCGAAATCTCAAAACAGACCCAGATGCAAAACAAGCCTAAATGATCCAATAATTGCCACAAAAGCGCAAAATCGGGTTCGATTAAAATCAAGAATCCTTCAAACCAGAGATTCAAAGAAAAGTCTCAAAACTAAAAATTCACGCAATACAAGGCAGACCCATCAATCTTTACGATCCGTTTAACAAAAATAGAAAATACAGGGATCAAAATTTTCCGATAAAGCGTGGATGAAGGAAAGGGAAGAAGAGGGGATGCTTGAAACCCTAATGAGGAGGTGAGGCTTATATTAGGGGCGATTTGGACCGCGTATTATGGTTCGTTGGGAAAGAAAGAGAATATTCATTCGGAAAAAAGTCTCATCACAGATTAACTTACGTTGGTTAAGTGTGCAATTAATGGTAATTAAAGTTTAATTATGGAAATAAATAAAATATATATATATATATATATATATTGATGAATTTATGGAAATAAATTTATATGTGGGTGAAAAGTGAAAATGTGAAGGCCTACAAGGTAGGGCCCTCATTGGGGGAACGGAAATATGTTCACACGCCACAAAACACGCTATGGACACGACATGTATTATTGGCTTTTTTTGCATTTTCGTCCCTCAACTGTTGTTTTATCGATAATTAGCACGCCAATTTTGATAAATTGTTACTCCATTTGTCCAACAAATTATTTCACACTCTAGTTTTTTTGTTTCTCCACAAAACTTTTTCCTATTTCTTTATTTGGAAATAACTCACACTCACAAATAAAAATTTAATCTTTCATACTATTTTCTTTCCAAGTAACCCTTATAAAATTATTTCATATACATAATACTCCCTCTGTCTTTCTATAAGTTGCTCATGTTGTCATTTTCGTCCATCTTTCTATAAGTTGCTCATTACTTTTTTGGAAACTACTATTCACTTCTTTATTATTATTTTCAATACTTTTTACACTATTTTCATTACTTTTTCACTTTTCTCCATCACATCACTCATACTTTTTCACTTTTTCTATCATATCACTTATACTTTTTCACTTTTTCCATCACATCACTTATACTTTTTCACTTTTACCTTAATTCGTGTGCCCAAAAGCAACGAGCAACTTATAGAAATACGGAGGGAGTATAACTTTAATTACTACTCTCTCCGTCCTACTATAAGTTGCTCATGTTGCTATTTTCGTCCGTCCAACTATATGTTGCTCTTTTTTTTTACCTTTTTTGGAAACTACTATTCATTTCTTTATTATTATTTTCAATATTTTTTATATTATTTTCATTACTTTTTCACTTTTCTTCATCACATCACTTATACTTTTTCACTTTTATTTTAATTCGTGTGTCCAAAAACATCGAGCAACTTATAACGGGAGGGAGAGAGTATTTTTTATACCCAAAAGTCTCCCATAAAGCATTCTCTTACTCTTGTACTTATAGCATCCTTCAATATTTTTTTCCTATTTTGAGGCTGGTTTTCTTTTAATTAATGTAATTTAAGAAAGCCTCATAGCAAACTAATTTAATTTATATATATTATTTGAAAAGCCAGCAGCATTATATGGATGTGATTAAAAGGTAGAAGATGAAATGATTGAGCAATTATAAATTATTTCTTCTTCAACATTTTAATCCAAATGTTATTTTTGTTATATTTGGACATAATTCTTACGGATTAAAAGAATTGTACCTAAGTATTTGACAAATGTTTTAAAAAAATCTAAAAATAATCATAAGATTACCAAATTAATCCATGCTCACGTGTAGTTGATGATCGAATGGAAAATTTTCCTCTGATTCTATAAATTTGGCATTTCCACAATTAGCAAACTTATACTCCCTCAATTCCACTATAAGTTTCTCATTTTTCTTTTTCGGATGTTCCACAATAAGTTTCTCATTCCATAAAAAGCAACAACACTATTTCATATATTAATAAACAAATACAACTTTTCACAACTCCTCATTATTTTTTCACAATTTCTCGTTACTTTTTCACAACTTTTCATTACTCTATACAAAAATCAACATGTGATCCATCATTTAATAATAAATAATACACTTTCTTAAACAAAACAACAACAAAAACAAAAAGTTTAAAGAGGGACGGAAGGAGTATTATTAATTGTTTAATTATCTTTAATAAATATAATAAAGATTAATAGATCAAAGATGGTGACTGATAAAGTAGAAAACACAGGAGATTGAATTAATATAGGAAACAAGAAATAATCGACGAAAAGAACGTTAGCAGTTGGTGGAAGTGATTTATATATTACATGATATCAATGTTAATTGTGGATAGTTTAAGTGATTTTTATGTTACACTATGGGTTTGTTTGCAAATTCACTTGAAAAGTGCAAAATTATTTTTTCTCAAAGTTGGTGAGACCCAACTTTTCAAATAAAAAAGTGATTATAAGTTGTTAATTGTATTTGCAAACAAGCCTTATATCAATATATGTCTTCGACGAATAGATAATTTTATCTTGTAAACCAAATATAGAGGTGTTGAGATCTTGAGTTCCGGACTGGAGAGGAAAAAAATATTCTCTCTTGTGGTAATTAGTGGTTCCTCTCTTATGAAGATTGCGGTGTTGGCTGCGATGCAGTTCAAGAGTACAGTTTCAGGTAGTCTTCATCTTACAGTGATCATAGTTTTGGTTTATAACGAGAGGAAATAATATGCTATATAATTAATTATCTTTTAAAAATTTTTATGATGATTAAGCTTTTATCATTATGTTAATTGATTAATTAATTAGAAAGTGAAAGCAGTCACCGATATATATGAAATTAGTATGAACATTGAACACACGAAATATGTTCTCTCTCTAAATTGTTTAAGGTCCCATCTTATGTACAGTGATGTAACACGTTATAGTTGTACAACTTAAGATTCTTCTTGTTTTTTTAAGGGTATGTTTGCAATAAATTAATGGGAAAATATACATTTTTGTTCTATAAATTTCGTTGATTTTGATTTTCGTCCTCTTAAATTTTGAATTTTTGTTTTCGTCCTTTAACTTATCAAGAATTATGATTTTCATCATCTTATGCTTTGAATTTTTATCTTCGTCCATTAACTTACCAAAAATTATAATTTTCGTCCTCCAACCGCTTATAACCAGTCACACAACCGGTAATACACACGTAGAATAATTATTTTTTTAATTATTTTAAGCGAAATACTGACGTGGAGGTATTTGAGAATTAAGTCTTGATGGATAAAATACAGGATTAACCGTAAATTCTCTTCCAAATCAAAATCCTAGTCGATCAAATCTAGGCATGGAGCTTGAGAGAATTAGGAAAAAAATGAACAAAGATCTCCAAATCAAAACATCCAAAAGTCTAAATTCTTTTGAGCGCATACTCACTGTATGGAAAGGAAGAGGAGTATCTTCAAGAAATTCGTATGAATCAACGAGTTTCAAGCGCAATATTAAGTATCATTGTGGTTTCGTTGCACGGTGTACATCATATTTGAAAATGAATCCGGACAGAAGTTTCTATGGATGTAAGTATTGGACGATATTTGTGAATGTATTTTGTCAAGACCTAATTCCCCCAAATACCACCACGTTAGTATTTTGTTTTAAAAAAGAAAGAAAATATGGATCCACATGTGTATTACCGGTTGTATGATTGGTTATAGGCGGTCGGAGGACGAAAACCATAATTTTTTGTAAGCTAAAGGATGGAAAAAAAATTCAAAACTTAAGAAGACGAAAATCATAATTTTTGGTAACTTAAACAACGAAAACAAATATTCAAAGTTTAAGAGGATGAAAACCAAAGTCAACGAAACTTATAAGACAAAAATTTCTATTTTCCCTAAATTAATTCTAGCAACTTAAAAGTAATTTATAATTCTATTGATTTATGTATAAAATTATTTTGAGTATTTTGTACGTGAGTGTTTCTGCTTAAATTAATCACTTCAAATTTATAATTTTGATTTGAAAGAAACATGTGTACACCTGCTAATAATTTTTCTCTAATGTTTTACTCTATTTAAAAAATTTATCAAACACACTCAATATCTGCTTCTAATAAAATTTACAAATACTTATTACTTTTCTATTAAACAATTATTTTCACAATCATAATATTAAATCATTTCTCAAAATAAATAATCTTTTGCAAACACATCCCGACAAGTTTACTAATGCTTTTAAATGATCATGATAATAACGTTTACCAATGCTTTTAAATGATCATGAATTCATGATAATAACAATTTTGACGTGATAATAGGGGCTTGAAAACTATTTAACACTCATAAAGTAATGAGTTAATTAAATTATTAGTTTTTTTTTTTACATATAAAACAATTAATTAGATAAATCAGGGCTACACTGAGCAAAATAAGGGTAGAAATTGCACAAACAATTCGAATTTACAACCTACGAAAAATAAAACATAATTCAATCTAAAGCTTACAAAAAGTAAAACTCGATCTATATATCCTCCAAATTAAAATTCCAGATTACAAGTTCTAAAATCCTATTAATCTTAGATGTCGAAACATTTGTTTAGTGATGGCAATATACAAAAAAGAATACAGCTTATGAAACTTAATCTGTGTGTATAAAAAATAACGAGCAACTTATATTCAGACGGAGAGAATAATATTTTAAAAAAAAAAACGTAGAAGAGGAAGGGGTCATATGGGTGCACACGTGCATGCGAGTGTGAGCTGGTCATGGCTGGCGCTTAATTTGGGGAGAATCTTTGACTATGTCTTATAAAAAATATCGTCACACTGATTGTCGTCAGTCGTCACCCCAATTTATCAAATTATTTTTTAATTTTGTCTTTATAATATTCAGAAATGACGGTTTCTAAAAATACGATGTTTATTTATAAACGGACCTCACAATACTTTTAGATATCCTACGACATATTGTATTAAATCACGTACAAAAAAAATACATATATTTGATGAACAGAGAGAGTAATATGTATTCTCACTTTTCATTTTTGTTTATTTCCTTAAATTTATTTTTTTAACTATTATTTTATTATCCTATTAATAAATAATCATTTTATTTTTTAATGAACACTGTTAATACAAGAAATTGACCTTCAAATTTAAGAATGAAGTGTTGTAAAAGGTGGGAAATAAGAATTGATCATCATCTCTACTCATACGGATAAAATCGATCGTAAAAAGTGATTAAAACAAGTTGTTAATCTCAACGTTGGGCGGAATGTTGAGATATCGTGGCCAATATCTCAGTTGCTCGCCCAGAACAGCATGGAGCTGCACGCCCACCTACTTATAGTGAAGCATGTAGGTGATATGTCATGTTTCTAAAAATAGTGGCACAAGGAGGTAGCTGCTAGAACCTACTATTTGTCCTCTGCATATAAGTATATGTATTTATTGTATTTTTACTGGATAAAATTAATTATAAATTGATTCTATATAGAAAAAAAGTTAGTATAAATTTATGTAAATATTGTAAATCAAGTAAAATAATATTTTTTTAAACAATATACCATGCTCCAATATTTATTGCTATTTATTAAAAATTTACAATTTGTGTGTAAGTTAGATGTGCAAGTTTAATTCAGATGTGATATCAGCTTTGGTTAAAATGTGATACTCCCTCCGTCCCGAAACTATTTTCATAGTAGTTCTGGGCAGGCGAATTTAAAAAAGTAATTATATGAGTGTAAAGTTAAATAATAAAATAAGAAAAAATGTACTTTATTGACTTTTGTGAGTATAAAATGTTTTCCTTTTAGGTGTGTGAAAAAAAAGTTGAGACGTTTAAATAAAAAAAGTGTAAAAGTAGTTTTGGGACGGGGTGAGTATTAATTTTAATTAGAATTTACGAGTTAATATAATTGAAAAGTGACGCTATATTTAATTAAAAATTACAATGATATTTTTAACAAAAAGAACATGTCGAATGCAAAATCAAAATCCATAGGTATTATTATACTCCCTCTGTCCCAAGATAAATTTCACACTTTCCTTATTTGGATGTCCCAACTCTTTCTTCACACCCCAAAAAATGAAACAACTCACACTCACAAAAGTCAATAAAGTACACTTTTTATATTTTATTATTTAACTTCACACTCACACACTTCACGTTTTCTTAATATGCGTGAAACTCCACCTAAGAAGAAAATATTGGGACGGAGGGAGTAATTATTATTGATCCAATTGTATTTATTTGTAGAGACTATATCGTAGGGTCCAAATAACAATAATTAAATTAATGTTGCCTGAAAACATGGGTACATCAACAGCAGAACAGAGATCCACATTAATAAAAACAACAGTTGAAACTAAAATCTTAATTATTGATTAATAATAATATTATTTAAATAGTAAGTGTATGGCTTTTAGGCTACTGCTAAACACCTTGCATGCACAATATTATACAAGAAAACATGTTAGTTAGGTCTAATGTATGTTTAATAAAAATCTCTTCTTTAAGTTTGACTCTAATTTACTTGTTACAAGATCAGCTTATTTAATTTGAATTCGAGTTTTGAGATATCGCACCGTGCAACTCAAGTGTATTTTTAAAAAGTTATACTCCCTCCGTCCTGATATAAGTTGCTCGTTGCTTTTGGGCACACGAATTAAGGTAAAAGTGAAAAGTATAAGTGATGTGGTGAAAAAAGTGAAAAAGCAATGAAAATAGTGTAAAAAGTATTGAAAATAATAATAAAAAAATGAATAGTAGTTTCCAGAAAAGGTAGAAAAGCAATGAGCAACATATTATATAGTGGGACGGACGAAAATGGCAACATGAGCAACTTATAGTGGGACGGAGGGAGTATAATTTTATTATTGAAAAGACACACATATTATTACTAAAAAGTATATTTTTAAAGATACAACTTTCAGTAATAATATGTGTGATTTTTCAGTAATATTTTGTGTAACTTTTTAAAAATGATCTTGAGTGTATACATATATATATATATATGTCTTAGTCTTGTATGCATCACGTGCACCGTGCAACTCAAGATCATTTTTAAAAAGTTACACAAAATACTACTGAAAAGTCACACATGTTATTACTAAAAAATATGATTTCAATGTTGTAACTTTTTAAAAATATATTTGAATTGCACTGTATACCTGATGCACAAGAAACTTACTATATATATAATTAGAACACTATTTATGTATGTATGTATGTATGTATCTATATATATATATATTACTAGAACACTATGTTGGATATGACTCACACATGCTGTGCTAATGTGCTTCTTGGACATTACTGGGTAAAATATTAAACGTGATCTAGTGAAGTAGAATAGTAAGAATAATATTAATTACTATTAGATTGTTTAAAATCAAATTTTAAATTCACTTCACTTTAAATACTTAGCTTTGAATTATAAAGAATTAATATTTCAGTGTCTCTAAACAGCCATTTAAAATCGAAAAAAATAGATATTTGTAGGCTGACAACGTGGCAAAAAGCGATTGGGTACATGTCATTGGAAGGGGTCAAATAAATGGGCACGTGGGAGCGAGGTTGAGCTGTGTCTTAGTTGGCAAAGCTGTGGGACCCATGGAACCAAGTCAACGCACCACTCATCGTCAAATTACATGGAGCATTGATTTGTTCTTCTATTTCTGCCCCTAAATTTAAAAAAAAAAAAAATTATAAAAAAATGATAACCCACCCTTTCACCAGATTCAGACATGGTGATGACGTGTTAACTAATTTATTTACGAATTTTAAGTAATTATATTCAAAATAATTTGACATTGATACAATATCGAATTATATTAATATAGTATCATTATGTATCACCATGATAAGGGCGGGAGAACCAACTGCATTAATGATAATGTATTTAATAATTCAATGTTGTGGCTTTCATTCATCTCACATTATTGATTCAAAGTGCACAGAATTATTTATATTTAAATTAATATCATTATACAGTATTTATTATTATTATTGATAATGTTAGAGTTATAAATTAGATAGATATTATGACATCAATGAATGTGTATATGACATTAATAAATACTCCCTCCGTCCCGCTATAAGTTATTGGTTGCTTTTGGGCACACGAATTAAGGTAAAAGTACAAAGGTATAAGTGATGTGATGGAAAAAGTGAAAAAACATAAGTGATATGATGGAGAAAAGTGAAAAAGTAATGAAAATAGTGTAAAAAGTATTGAAAATAATAATAAAGAAATGAATAGTAATTTTCAAAAAAAGTAAAAAAGCAAATGAGCAACATATAGTGGGACGGACGAAAATGACAACATGAACAACTTATAGTGGAACAGAGGTAGTACATATATTGGTATTGATTTCATACAATAAATTATTTTTTCTTTAAATTATAAAAAGAGGTGTAAGCAAATTAAAATTGCTCCAATTAAACGGCAACATGTGTACAAATAATTAAATATCAAATAAATTTTGCTATTTTAATTTTGAGAATTTAATTAAATTAATTCTCCAATTAAATAGTTAAAATTGGTATTTAATACACACGGTATAAGTCCGTCAAATTACATGAGTTTCCTGGTACTCGTACATACTGACAAATACAGTTGAAAATTTCCTAATTTATCGAGATCATATAATATCTCGTCGATAAAGGAAAAAATCAAATCAAATCCGGACGAATCTGGATAAATCCGGATAATTGATTGAATATGCAAGGAAAATTAGCATCAACCAATCAAAGTCTGCCACATGTCAAACCAAGAGGAGAATCTTCACTCCCTCACCCTATAAATAGGGGCCTTCATTAGTTCATTTCATACATGGAGAAACATATTGAAGAGCAATTCAAAAGCATTCAAGGATCGAGCAAGCTTGGAGCTAAGACGAATCCAAAATCTCATTCTTGAAGACTTGAAGATTCAAAGATTCGAAGATTTGAAGATTCGAAGATTTGAAGATTTGAAGATTCGAAGACTCGAAGATTTGAAGATTCGAAGATGTGAAGATTCAAAAGCTATCTCCAAAGCCGTTCTTCGCCGTCTTCAACGATTCTTCATCAAATTCATCTACAAATACACTCCGATTAGAGATCAAGGTCCACGACTCCTCCAATCCGGTGTTCAAACACAAATCTCCCTTGAAGATTCAAATATCGTTCTTCATCAAATCTGAAGCGTTCTTCGTCAAAATCTTTCAAATACCTCGTTCGATCCGAATCAAGACAACTCGTCCTTGGATCAGCCAGTCAAAATCGAATTCAACAAACATGAGGAGAATCAGAGGATCATAGTTAGAGAGAAAGAACCCTTAAATTCAAGATAAATTAATATTGTAAATCATTTTCGTGTTTTCCACGAAATTTGTTGTTACAAGAGGCAAATGTACAAAATTTATAAAAAGTACACATTCAAAATCACATTCAGAATGAGTGTGCAAATATATTCTAAAAAGTGCACAATTATCTCTTTTTGTAATAAACCTAAAAACTATCACTCCTTATATATATATATATATATATATATCCTATCACATTTGCTAAGAAAAACGGTTAATCATTGAGTAAATAAAATTATGTACTCTGAAATGTAATCGGTGAATGGGGACACACAAGATCTCATTAATAAAAAGTTGTACAAATAGATATTTGTTAGTACATAAGTTACGAGTCTAAAGAAAATAATATTCTTGATTGGTTCTAAAATTATTTGCACGTTTGTATTGTTAGAACGTCCCAACATTATTAACATTCTAAAAAATAAAATTGATTTGTATGCACATTTATAAATATAAATGCATATTTATTTATATATCTTTATTCAAAAATTATCTTTTCTTAATTTATATGCGATTAACCATAAAATATACAATAATTAATAACATCAAATATTATTTATTGCACAGCTTTAATTATTTTTATAGAAAAATTAAATATGAATATATTTTAAAATTACTAACCGTGAGGTTAAAAATTTGATTATTATTTAAACTCAAAAAAAAAATTGTACCTCAATCAAATGCACATCAAACTATGTATAGGAATATAAACAAGACAGAGCAAAAATGAGGAATTCAACAAGAATATGTTTGGTTCGTAAGATAAAAATATATAATCGTAAAAAAAATGCATGAATAAAAAATTAAAAATGTGTGTACGTGAATAACATAAAAAATATCCACAACAAAAATTGAACAAACAAAATCTCAAAAAATTAATAAATGCATCACTTGACCGACAATTAATTAATTATTGATTATAATATTTTTAAATAATAATAAATCTTAATTAAATTATACATAGCTTTCACGCTACTGCTAAACAACTTGCATCTCACATATTTCTTAAAAACATATTCCCATTTTTTAAAATTCCATTATTGTTGATTCTGATACAAATCAGCATAGCCGACCGGTTTTGTTTTTAAATTATTTTCACAAATATAATTTAGAAATGATTATTATTTCTAAAAAATAAATACTAATTTATGGATTATCTCACACAAGTTATTACATTTGCGATTGTGTTTTATATAGAATAAAAAATGAATTAATTAAGCAACAAAATTACACTAGAAATCTAGAATCCACGTGCATAATAATTTTTGCATATTTCTCTGATTTTTTATTTATTCAAAACAAAAAAATCGGCCTCTATTTCTCCACTTCTCAACCTAATTTTTAAAAGTAATACTTGAATGCATCACCCGTACATTTAGTAAAAATAATTAATATTATTCAGTAAATATAATCAACTAATATATAATTTATATAAAATAATTAAAAACCATTTTAAATTAGAGTGGGGTCGGGTCGGGTTGGTGGGTCGTCGTCCTCCTATTGATCATGAAGTTTGAGCAACCATAGCCTAAGAACAGAAGTGCATTTATCCCTATATTATTTCTTATTTAACCCACATGCAATAAGTATATTAAAGTCCCTTCAAAATAAAAAGAATATTAAAGTTAACATTCTCAATACTTAAAAAAAAACTGTATATTTTTTATTTCATTTAAAAGTTAAAGACTTTTAGGTATGATAATCATAACTGCTCAGTGCAAATAATTTTTTTTGGTAAAAACAACAGTAAATTTTTAAAAATACAACAAAGTGAATAGTATATTATTGGCGAGATAGATTATTTTATCCATTAAACCAAACACTCTTAATACACGAAAAAATTACTCTAAATAATAATACAACATACTTGAATGGAGCATGTTAATAATTTATTTGGTTCTATGTAAAATAATTTTGCTAATAGCAACTACCAATTTATGTTAATATTTTTTGATAAAATGAATATTGTTAAACTCTAATGAAATAATTTATATTATTTAAAAATACATAACAGGTGCACCAAAAAATATAATTTATAGTATAAAACTTTGCCTACATTCTTGTTCTAGGATGCCTGAGCAAGGAACACACTACCCGAATCACACCATCCAGCCAAAATATCCCTATTGTCACTCTGCATTTTGGAAATGAAATTCGAATCACCAGGTTATTCTTTCATATATATATATATATATATATATATAGAGAGAGAGAGAGAGAGAGAAACCTTGCTAAATCCAAGCCAATTGGAGTCGCCTCTAAATGAGAAGGCCTTGCTGCTTTCTCTCCAATGTCCACAGAGAACCTGCAAATTATTTTCATTCAAGTTGTTCCCTTTATAGTGGTAAAATGAAGATTTAGATGAATAAAACACAACAAAAATACCACACCTCATAATCAACTCCTTGCACATAGATATAATTAGGATCTAGAGACGAAAATTTAAGCCCGGTTATCTGCATAATATAACAAATGTTCAAAAGAGTTCAAGCTGCATATATAATCCAACAAAAACTATATAGTAAATATAGTTTCAATTAACAGATCGTTTACAACTTATAATGCAAATGATATCATATGACATGTGGGATATTAAACTAAAAAATACTCAACGAACAACCATAATCTTGATTCATGCGTTAACAAGATCTAGAAGGTGGAACATATAAAGTGGCACAAAGGAATAAAACTGTTTTATAATAGCCCATTCAAGTTAAATAGCTTATAACTGAGTGGCAGCTGTCGGATAAGAGAAAACGTTTGGAAGGAAAATCTTGGTGTAAAGATCTGGCACAGCCTAGTTCACTTATAAATTATGGTTTTTCTACATCAAAACTCGCCATTTCAGTGTTTCTTCTCTCCAGTTATATAACCAATTTGTCCATTGCCACAAAAAAATAATGTGTGCAGCCAACTAACCTCATATTTCGAGCAGTTCATCCATCTAGATACTGCACCCCATCTGCAGTCATTATGCATCAGCTGAATCAGTTCTAACAATGCCAAAATAATTTGTTTCAATTGCATGAACTATAACTTTTATATTTATTTTATAGGAACCAAACATAATCACAGTTCGCAACTGTAATATGATCGTCAATTCTCCTTTGTTGGCTTACTGTGACAAATATGAGTGTCCCGGGGGAAGAGAGAGAGAGAGAGAGAGAGAGAGAGAGAGAGAGAGAGAGAGAGAGGAGATTTTAGAAAGAGGCCGTGAACTCCTCGAACTGATGGGGATGTATTCTGATTCTTTTTGTACATTTTTCGGTTTAATTGCCTAAATAGAATTAGAAGCTCAAGAAAGCTATACATACCCCTAAGGGCTAAGGTTCACCCATCATAAATAGTAATGACATGGTATTGGGTAGAATTGAAAGGTATTTTTTTCCCATAACTTGTCTACTCCCAATTTTGGTTGCAACAATCTGACATTTTTTTTATTTAGTCCCAATAGTAAAAAATATTTATCTAATTTTGACGGTCAATCACCAGAAAATTGAAAACAACGGCGTTTTATGTTACACGAATGCTCAATTTTGTCCCCATGCGCGTGACATAAAACGACACTGTTTTCGATTTTCCAGTGATCTAGTTGTCAAAACTGAACTTTTTAAATATGTGGGCTAGATAAAAAATGTTAAATTTTTGGGGACCAAAGTAGACAAGATAAGTGATTCTACAAGCCTACTAACCTGCGTGGATCGTATACAGTCACAGTGCGATCAGCCCCACCAGCAGCAATATAACCAGATGAAGATATACTGACCGCATATAACATATCTCCAACTGATCCCATTATTCTATGCACACAACCCCCATTTTCTTTCACTCGTATATCCCATATACTTAGCTGCAGCAGTTTCAAAAGAGATTAAAAAACATTGCATATAAAACAACATTTAATGAAAAAACTCAAATGTTAAGTACCTGGGAACCTTCTGTGATGGCTAGCATAGAGCCTCCACTCTCACTAAAATTGTTCATAAAAATTAGCGAGGTAGGATACCACAATCTGTCAGACAGCTTTTTTTGTCAGCAACAATTATAACTTACGTTTGGATCTCAGCTTGAAAGTTTAACAACAATTAACTCCATAACAGAATCCCACAAAAGATTATCAACTTTTGTCCAGACCCTAGATTCATGCCTATTGTGAAATGGCTCCACTGTTTTGATTAATCCATATCCGTTTTCAGTTTGACAGATACAGCTCCAATAAAAGAACAAATAACTTCGAAAGCAATCTGCTATTCTTAAAAAAACTCAGTAATACAACCCTGCCTCCCCCCTCCCCCCACCCCCCCACAAAAAATAAAAATAAAAATCTGGCTTTGACTCCTTTTCTCCGTATTGATAGAGACAATAACAAGGATCCATGCAAGAGTATAAAAAATTGCATTAGTATAGTCCTAAAAATGAAGAAGAAACCCATGTCTTACAAATTTTTGCAGATGATTTATTAACAGGATTACTATTATTTCATTGGTGGAAAGCTAGAAAAACCTATGGAGTCAACGAAATTGACCATACAATACCACTTACTTAGATTCTGTAGGAGACAAATATTGCTATGTTATTTATTTTTATCCAGTTTCATATAGCAGACCCCAATAGTGGTATAAGGACATAGTTATTATAACTTGTTTGGATCTCCAGAAAAAGCCCTTAATCATCAGATAACTATAGATTCAGAATATCAAAGGCAGACGAAAATTAGGGGGAAATAGAAAAAACACTCACGTACGTAATGTGCGAAGATGAATATCTTGATCATAAACATCAATGCTTTTGCAGAAGCTGCGAGCTACAGCTGTCTAAACCAGAAACAAGTAGATAATTAAATTGATATTTCAAATAAGACCACTCAATATTATTCTTAGATACTTCAAATATATACATTATCCTAAGATCAAAAGTTATGTACTGGTGGCTTTAAACCCAGCAATATGTTATTCCTCAAACCAAGGATGTGTGCAAAGAAGAGTCTTTTAGAAAGGACTCAATAACAAGATGAAATTTAAATACCAGCAAAAACGGTCATAAAAGTTGAAATACGGAGGAAGGTCAAGTTAGGAAATTATTTACCATGGACAATTGAGTGGGATTAAAGCAAAGCCCTGACCAACTACCTTCTCCAACACCATTATCCAGAGGAGATACAGAATATGTAAGCCCATCTCCATCTGAAATGATAAGTCAGTGTCATTATGTCCCAGCAGAAAAATGCCTAAATGCAATGCAATGCCCCAACTCTACAGTGTACAAGAATGCTGAGTTCAATTAACTGGATGCTTTTAGTCTACTTAAGTTTTGCTTCAAGCAACTAACTGGCCATATATCGACTTATCAGATGTCAGGGGCTTTTGTCAATATCTCATAAGCATGAATGCATGATTACAAAACAAGCAACAGATTGGAAGAAGCTGGAAAAATAATTTAATACCAAGCACAAGTGATGAACAATACTAACAATAGCATATAATGGACAGTGAATGGGATAAATTCCCTAGACGAGGCTCAACAGCAACAGTCCAAATGCACCAGAGCAAAATATGTGCATTCAGGACCACTAAACAAGGGAGACAAGGGGACAGGGTAAGGAAAAGGAGTGATACCAGTACTGTTAGCATCCAATCGAGAAACGATAAGGTGACCATAAGAGTCTACGCTTCCCAAAATAGAGTGATCCATGCCTGCAAGAGTGGCAATTGTGCATCAGCAAAAACTTATGATGTTGCCACCTAAAAAACTAATATTAAATTACTCATCATGTTGCACCATTTATATACTTAGAAGTTATAATTATAAGGGGAAAAGGAGAGTCGCTAAAATATTAAACAAACAAGTAAATTTAGATTTTCTAATAGCTGACTGCATGCATTTAAAGGTTTCTTATCCTGCATAAAAAAAAAAAATCACTGTTTTCTTGATTTTATGTTTTTTATTTTTCAGAAATGAATGCAGCATATGTATAGTAACCAATTCCTGCAAGAACAAAAAGTTCAGCATTCATTCCAGGATATGAATTCTGCAACCAAAACTGGAGAAAATGGGAATAGTCAACCCAGAATCACATGGAAAACTGCACAATCATATATGTCACATAACCAGTCAAGTATGTATTTAAAAAACAGGGTCTCACTTTCAGTCTCAGCAAGCACTATACTTTGAATTTCTTCGATGAGGACAGCACAATCATATATGTCACATAACCAGTCGAGTATGTATTTAAAAAACAGGGTCTCACTTTCAGTCTCAGCAAGCACTATACTTTGAATTTCTGATCGATGAGGACAGCGTCTAACCAAGGATGATTCCAAGACCTTCATAAGAAGCTCTTTCAATTAGCTAAATCGAATATTCCAATTTTAAAATATACAGCTATCCTGGATCAGCCACTGAGTGCAGGCTGTGCTAGTACCTCAGTTTGTTCAGGGATTAGAAGGCTCTCTTTTCCTCGACCAACAAAGGAATCCTCTATTGATATCTGAAACACAAGAAGATATCATATCAAACACCCATATCAATCAAACGACTACATGCTGCACTTTGATTAACCCCAGTTCAGAAATCGAAACATAAGTTCAACACGATTGACATGAAGTATATCAGTGCAAAATTAGAAGAGTGATGAAAGGCACATGCCAAAAACATTGTAAGTACCGTTTCTGGTGCCCCCACATTCTTCAATATCATTCTACAATATGATTATCAAGTAACTGTATTCATATCTCAATATTTCATTAACACATTTATGATTCTATGCAGGAATAAGGTAATCAATGAGATCATGCTTGCAGCAAACATCAAGAAAAGAATTGCAGTCCATTAAGAAAAGTAACAGAACATTAAGAATTAACAAGTGGGCTGCATGGCTAAGCAGAAAATGTAAAGAAACATAGAAAATCTTCTAATTATTCACAAGAACCCGAAATTTCGGGCACAGTTGATCATTTAGTAAATGTTAGGGGCTCACCCAGAGTTTGTAAACGCGGGAGCCAGAAGCGAGGTAAACCCAGCATAATGAAGCATCTTCATTGGCCTGCAGTAACAATTCAGGAATCATCATAAACAGGAAGAGAGAGAGAGAGAGAGAGAGAAGCAAATACATGGAGGGCAAGACGAGTGGACTGGAGGTTAGGTGGAGAAGGATGAGGAATAAGTGATTCCGGAACTACTGCCTTGATTAACCTCTTCGCTGCCACCATTTTTGTTTGCTCAAAGCCGGCGCAAATGGAGTGCTTTCTTCATCTGTTTGTGAAGGGGTTTTGGGGCTACTGCGGCACAGGTCAGAGAGTCAACACAATTACAATTTCCTTTTTGCTATTTCCAAAACAATATTTCTTTTATAATTCCTCTCGCTAAAGTTTTCCATATCTCAAATTAAAATTGTTTTTTTCTTATATTTATGCTCAAAATCTTTATTTCATATTTTTTTCTCACACATAATATTTATTATATTTTCCATAATTATTCAGTAGATCTCCTTCACATTTTCATTTCATTACTTTTATGCATATAAATAATCATTATTATATATATTAATTATCATTACTTAAAAATAAATGTTAATTTTTTTACGAATAATAATAATTTAGAATTTAAATTTACGTGAGCACGGATTTATAATTTTTTTTGTCTAATTTAATTTATCTACACTCTATATAATTAGGTTCTTTCCTAAGGTTTGAATTTTTAAAAAGAACGAATACAAAACTCTATTCTACTCCTGCAATTGTATAATCTATTTTTATCGTTTTATACAGTATTTTTATAATTATATTGGTGTTTAAATTGGATAGAATATCGGTTATCGATTCAACCCGATGGTCTAACTATTATAATTATTCGGCCTAATTCAAGTTATAATTATAAACATGATATTTTTATAATTCATGCATATTGAAATATCAAATTAAAATATTATTTATAAAATTTAAAATATATAAATTATAGAATAAAATAATTTGAAATTGAAACATAACTCACCAAGTAATTTTATAAAAAAATATTAAAATTTATAAAAATAAAATATAATGGTTCAACTAATTTATTTTTCATTTTTTTAGACTGAATCTTAAAAATAATTTTCAAAAAGTAATTAGACCAGTTTCTATGATTAATTTATGATTCATTTGGTTAGAAAAGAACTGATTTTTAAGGCATTTGAATTTTTTCAAACCCTTGTTATTGGGTCAAGTATGGATAATGAAGTGCATTTATTATCTTATAAATTTCGTTGACTTTGTTTTCGTCCTCTTAAATTTTGAATTTTAATTTCGTCCTTTAACTTTTAAAAAATTATAATTTTCATCCTCATAAATTTTAAATTTTAATTTTCGTCTTTCAACTTACAAAAAAATTATGATTTTCGTCATTTAACATAAACCAAAACAAAATATTATAAGTCAAATTAAAATTATAATTTTAAAAACATATTAAAATTTTATTTTTTTAAAACAAAATTAATTACGCAACTATTTCAACTTTAAAAGTGTCCATATTTAATTTAACGCAAAACAAAATATTTGAATTTGTCAAAATTAAAATTATAATTTTGATAATATGTCAAAATTATATTTTTTTAACAAAAATTATATAAAAATTTACCTAAAATATAGCAATAACATAGAAAAAATTATTTACGAATTTACCTAAAAAATTATTTACAAATTTACATAAATTATTTATGGTTATATTTTGTAATTATCCTAATAAAAAAATTAAAACCGTTCATATTAAATTTAAATCAAAACAAAACATTTGAAATTTTGAAAATGTCAAAATTTAAAAAATTTAAAAATATGTCAAATTATAATTTTTTTAAACCAAAAAAATTTACTTATTTACCTAAAATATAACAATAACATTTTTTTACGAATTTACCTTAATTTTTTTTTAATAATTTACCTAGAAAAATTAACTATTATATTTTTAATTACCATAACAATTCTTTTTTTGAATTTAAAATCATATCTATTATACAATTTAAATTTTAAAACTATCAATATTAAACTAAAAATAAAAGAAAATTTTGAATACGTTTGAAAAACGAAATCCATAATTTTTTATAAGTTGAGGGACAAAAACCAAAATTCAAAACTTAAAAGGACAAAAATCAAAATTCAAAACTTAAAAGAACTAAAATCATAATTTTTGATAAATTAAAAAACAAAAAAAAAATCAAAAATTAAAAGAACGAAAACCAAAGTCAACCTTATTGTTATTTTATTTAATTAGAAATTTATATATTTATTAGTATGAATTATAATTTAAATTTATTAAAAAGATGTTGAATTAGTTGTTTAATTTTTTTAAAATTTAAATTCCTAAAAGATTGTTAAAAAATTATTGTTGAATTTATTTTTATAAATTTAAATTTATTAAGGTATGTTAAATTATTATTGTTTAAAAAGTGGTTTCTCATTAAAAAAAATGAAAACAAAAGTAGCAGATTTTATTTAAAAAAGTTAAAATGTTCAACCCTTAAAAAAATGATAATAAGACAAATGCAAATTTAAACGACAAAATTAAATAATAATTAAAAAAAGGAGAATCAATTTCATAAGAACTCGTAAAAAAGGTTATGCAGGATTAGTAATTTCCAAAAGAAAGGAAATTAAAATAATGCACTATTTTCAATCTCTTTAAAAAAAACTGAAATTGTTACGAAAATTGAAATGAATTAAGAAGGACCATTTATAAAAAAATTAAAGATTCATAAAATAAAGCCCTCAGATCTCATAGCTTTTAACAATCATAAGCGGCTATGACGGCCGAATTCATCAGAAGCCTTTTATGCACCGCCGTCACAACCAGCCACCACCGGTGCATGTGTGCGCTGTGTATGATTTTGCGTATATGGAGGATCGAGAGGTGGAGGAGGAGGAGGTGGAGGTGGCGATGGCGGCGAATTATTCCGGCGATGCACAAAGGCCAATGATGAACGAACAGCAATCACGCTACTTCAATGTATTGAGTTTTCCATCACTGGGCATCCACAAAAATACAGATAACAAATTCAAAATTCATCAGGAGAAAAACATAAAAATAGCTTACTGCACAGAGAACTGCAGCAAAACATAAGCGGGCGGCTATGGAGTTGCAGAGATCTAGGTTTTTTTTTTTTTTTGAAAAGGATCTAGGGTTACGATGTAGAGGGAAAGGAAATTTGGGTGTTATTTATAGCATTCAACCGATTATGCGTTTCTTAAATAATCTTTTGGGCTGACCCAATTGAAACTGTTCTATTCGGGCCCAATACAATCCGACTGGTACAATATTGCCTATTTGGCTATTTCATTGATTTATTATTTTTAAGTTAAAAACATTTTACCAAACTTGAGTAATTGGGAATACAGATGTTAAACGGAGTTACTCTAATTTTTATAGAGTCAGCTTTAACGAGTTTGGATTTTTATTCATATAATATACTCAATAATTCATCTTTATATATATACACGTATTGATGGATCAACCCGATTAATTAGTGGACTGACTCATTTAGCCCGCGGGATAATAGAATCGGACAAAAAAAATCCTGAATAACGGACCTATTAAGCTATAGTTTAGTCTTGTGGAATATTTTTTAGAGCTAAACGGGCTGGACCGTTTAGCTCGATCCTATTTAGCATCTCTATTTGGGATGACCATCTCATTCTCTAGCATTTTGCTCTGAAAAATTTCAACTTTTCTACTTAAAAGAAAATGCAATTAATCCCTCAGTTTTTTTTTTTATTTAATACAAAGTCCAATACAATATAAAAGTATAGATAACATAACACAACTAACATCAAAAGGCTAAATTCTAAACTCGTCACAGGTTTAAAATCTTGCGTTTACTAAGTTTCAAACACAAGACAAATTTTAGGTACTTATATTAAAAAATAAATTTTCTATAGATAAGAGTTCACATGAATTCAATTTTTCAACTATACTTATTATGTACATAACTTAACATTGTTATACATATCAATTATTTCTATTAAGAACCAAGCATCAAATATTTTAAAAAATGATAAATTATATGAACAACAATAATAGTTTAAAAGGTTGAATTAATATGAACTCGAGTTCACATAAGTTCTTATCTTTAAAAAAAATGGCCAAGCTTGTTTTGTTATGTTTAGAAGATGAAACTCCAAACTAACATTTAAGTAATCAACCTTGAATCAATTTGAATGAATTCAAATAATGAGAGTGTATAATACAAAATAATATACAAAAACACAACAACGGACACAAAAAATATTTTAAAAGAGACACTGGACTATGTTGATCACGAAAAACATTTTAAAAGAGACACTGAAATAAACATCTCATTTTACTGATCAAATAACTCATTAATGACAATGTAGAACGTACCTATTTATAATATTAATAACTTAATGAACAAGAATCTTACATAAATTAAGCAAGTTTCCAAAAGAACAATTAACCACTTCAGTTTGGTTATCAGATTAATAGTAGTAAGTATCATTAAAGTGAAGATGTGTATTTGTTATCCACAACTCTTCCAAAAGTAAGCAAGGAATCCAGTGTCCTAATCATAAACAATAGAGATGTTAAACGGGCCGCGGGTTGGCGGGCCAGCCCGTTTAACCCTGTTTTTTACAGGGTTAGGTCCGAGCATATGGCGGCCCGTATAAAATCGGGTCTTTTAGGCCCGAACGGGTTAGCCCGCCGGTTAACCGGGCTGGCCCGGTAACCCGATTTTTTTTAATTAAATTAAATAATTAATATATAATATAAGTTAATTAAATTGGAAGGTGATTGTGGTATGTGGAGGTGTGGGCCGTGGGCCTGTGTACTGTGGCTGTGGGCTGACCTGATTTCTCCTCACTTATGTTACGTAATTGTAAACTTTATTAATTACTAATTCATTATTAACTAATAATTTAACTACAGATTAAAATAGAAAATAAGTAAATAAGTGTGAACTTTAGTTATTAAATCATTAGTTCTATTTTATATTAAATTTTAAATTTGTAAAAAAATTTACCCCGAGCCCGTTAGTGGCCCGTTTAGCCCGCGGACCGCTAGGGTTAGGGTTAGATCCGAGCATATAGCGGCCCGTTAAGGATGAACTGCTAAGGCCCGGGACCGTTTAGGCCCGGAGCCCTGTAGGGCTAGCCCGTTTAACATCTGTAATAAACAATATACCAAAGAAGGTCATGAAGGTGGTACAACTCTCAAAAGAATATCTAACTCCCTCGTCTATAATAAATGATTATGTGTGTTTGTATATAATTTAATACAATACAATTATGTCGGATGATATTATGGAGGTACTGTGTTTTTCATTTACAAATTTAAAATATCTTTCATATACCATTTTTCGTAAATGGACATCACAATTCCCCATAATATCATTCGATATATTGTGTTAAACCACATACAAACAAGCATGACCATTTATAGTAAACGAATGGAGTACATTTTTGTGACAATGAATTGTTCGTGTCGTGTCGTGTCATTTTTATATTTGTAGTAGACATAAATTTTTTATGCATATGGCAATTTCCATTGATTAAAAATGGGATTTTGAGAATATTTTACTCCCTCTATCTCACATAAATTTATACATTTTTTTATTTGAATGTCTCACACAAATTTTTACATTACTAAAGGAGGAAGTATTGATCTATGGACACACTCACAAAATTATACATAATTATTCATATACCACTATTTTATATATAAAATGTATTTTTTAAAATATGTCATCTGATACGGTATAAATTATTACTGGATGGAGAGTCTATATTCAAATTATTATGATTCCCACCCACCCAAACAACCCCCAAAAAAAAAAATCAAAAAAATCACTCTGTACTATTTTTGCATGCAAAACCTCCATCTACGATCTGCCCTCTGATAGACTGATACTGATCATGAAACTCCACCTAAATGCAAATTTGTTTTCGAAATATAACAACATTTCAGCTCTCAACTGCTTCTTCCACACATCACAAACACAAAATCAATAACCCTAAAACCAAAATCCGACAATTCAAGAAAAAAAAAATACCCCTCATCCAAGAAAACCCCCGTTTAAATCTCCATCAACAAAAACTCAGATCAATTTCCAAGAATGTATCCCTCTCCTCTGAAGCTCTTCTGCGCTCTTTCCATCTTCTTCTTCACCCCATCTCTCTCAACCCTTTACGTGCCTTCAGAAAACGTCACTCTCCTCGGAGACGCTTTCTCCAGCTTCGACTCCATATTCCTCACAAGAGAGAGAAACTGCACCTCCCCCTCGTCGCCGACCTCATTTTCCGGCGTCGGAAGAGCATTTTACGGGAACCCGGTTCGATTTCTTGACCCTTCAGCCGACGCAAACGCTTCGTTTTCGTGCAGTTTCTCCTTCGCCATCACCAACACCCCTTCTTGCCCCTTCGGAGATGGCCTCACCTTCCTCATCACTTCCAATACGGCCTATTTCAGTCTTTACCACGGTTTCATGGGTCTCCCAGACGAGATCCACTACTCCCCTGAGGTTAAAGAATCCTTTCTCGCCGTCGAATTCGACACGAGCTTCGACCCCAATCTTGAAGACATCAACGACAACCACATGGGGATTGACTTGAATAAGATCCAATCGATTGCTTCCGTTGATGTTTTATCGAGAGGGGACGTCAATTTGAAAGACGATAAGGAGATAACGTCCTGGATTGAGTACAGAGATTCGGAAAAGATGATCCGGGTATGGGTCGGGTACTCGAAGCACACCAAACCCCAAAACCCTGTTCTTAGCGTCAAGATTGATCTCTCCACCCAATTCAAAGAGCTGATGAATGTCGGATTCACGGCTTCGAATCTCAAAGGCTCATCGGTTCACACCATCAACCGGTGGCGATTCAAGACCTTCTTCGGGTCGATTCCTCCCACAATGCCTCTGGACACAGTCGAGAATTGGGACACCGATATTGAAATCGGGTCGTTCGATGATCGCGGGTCGGGTAGAAGGATTCTCTGTTTGGTTCTGTTCACCGCGGGGTTTATTTCACTTGGGATCTTGATTGTCGCAAGTCTTGTTTGGTGCGTGTGTTTGGTTAGAAGGAGAAGGCCCAGAAGAGTATCCAGTGAGAGGACGATGCATAAGTTCCATTTCCATGGGGGAACAATGGTCCCTGAAATGCTATCTCTGAATGAGATAAGATTAGCTACAAATGGATTCAATGATGATAAGATAATAGGTGAAGGAGGGTCAGCTGTTGTGTACGAAGGAAACATCCCTAATTACGGGGCTGTGGCGATCAAACGATTCACCCGTGAAAATGAGCAGCCAGCGGATTGCTCGTTTTCAAACATCCCTTTCAACACAGAGTTTGCAACAATGGCGGGGTGTTTGAAGCACAGGAACTTGGTGCAGCTGCAGGGGTGGTGCTGTGAGGACAATGAATTGGTCCTTGTGTATGAGTACATGGCCAATGGGAGCTTGGACAAGGTTCTTCACGACGAAGGCAATTTCCGCACGTTTCTCACGTGGGAGAGACGGACGAAGATCATTCATGGGATAGCCTCAGCTTTGATATACTTGCATGAAGAATGTGAGAGACAGATCATTCATAGGGATATCAAAACATGCAATATATTGTTGGATAGTGATTTCAACGCCAAGGTTGGGGATTTTGGTTTGGCTGAGGTTTACCGGCATAGTTTCAAGACGAGGGATGGCGGTTTACCGGCTGGCACGATGGGATACCTAGCGCCGGAATATGCCTACTCGGGTATGCCGAGTGTGAAGGCTGACGTGTACAGCTTTGGTGTGGTGGTGCTGGAGGTGGTGACGGGGAGGCGGGCGGTGGATGAGGAGAGGGTGGTGGTGACGGATTATGTGTGGGAGTTGTGGGAGAAGGGGGTGATTATTGATGGTGCTGATCCTAAACTGATGGGAAGGTTTGATCTGGTTGAGATGGAGAGGATGCTGATCGTGGGGCTGTGGTGTGCGCATCCAGATGCCGAGAAGAGGCCGAGGATGAGGGAAGCTGCACGCATGCTTAAGGGGGAGGCCCCCCTCCCGCTTTTGCCAATCAAGAAACCGATGGTCAGGATTCAGTCTCGTCTGCCTCGGGGGTGTGATGAGATTATGAGCTTTGCTGCTCGCGGTGGTGCTGGTGATGATGTTGAGGAGACGCCTTTTGCGACACCCCGAACACATTTTAGCAGGATGAACTATTAGGCAGAGGCACTTGCTGAGTCCAAGTTTTTGTTGTTCTGTTTGTTTCTATAAGCGCTGTAGATTCATATACTTGTGTGTTTGTCAGTGATGATGCTATGCATCATGATCAATTTCTTCAAAAGATAGGTTTAATGTTCTGATATTTCTCTTGTTGGGGTTCTAACTTTGCTGAATTATCTCATAGGTACATTCTTTTAAGGCCACTTTGATGCATGTGGATATAAATCTCTGTAAAGTTTGAGGAAACAAAGCCCTGCACCTATTGCACACAACATAATAATCTTATAACTACATGCGTTTAAGGAAGCTGTCCACTCCCACTAAATATTGTGCAGACAAACATGGTGCTAGCAAATCTACTGAAGCATGAATCAGAAAACACATGTTCCTACTCCTGTCTGAGGTTCCAAAATATGAATCTCACAACACTCAGCAATGATCTCCATTCGATTCGCCAGTCGAAAATTGTGATTGCTAACTTCATATTATCTGGTATACAGTTGCCAAATTTTCAATCACTTAGGGCATTTTCAATAGAAAGAGCAACAAAAGGCAATAAATAACTCGATAGCAACTATAAGATAGCAAGCAGACGAGAGATTGTTTTCAGGCCTGTCTAGTATAATTCTCAGCTGTCCTTTTCTCTGTATCAGGTTCTTGAATGTGCTTTACCATGGCAAAACAGAAGCAAACAAAGGGAATCTGAAAAAAAAAAAAAAAACAGAAGAGACAATAATCATAATCTACAATATGTTATTCAACAAACAAGGCTTCAAATATGCAATGGAGATCATTATTAGGAAACAGTTGTTGATCATCTAACAATATGTAATAGAAAGAATATTACAACAAATGAGGCTAAAAAACTGGAACCCATTTCTAGAGCAAATCTAACCAGCCCTGTTTATTCCGAAACGAGACAAGATCAACGGCCGAGATACCACTGCAGCCACATAGCTTCAAACAACCATAGAGGACAAAAGTACTCTTTCTTGATTTTCATCCACTTTGATTGGCAGAAAGAAGTGCAGCATCTTCAAGCTCCTTTCGCTTCAGATACTGATCCAAAATTGTGAGACGAGCTGTCTCAAACGCAAAGTACCCTATAGCTGAAAAGCATGCACTATGAAAAACTCGAGGCCCCATCCCGCGTGTGAACCCAACCCACCCTTCTTCCTTAAGTATCTGTTTGATCATAGCAGTAACTCCACCGTACATAGCAGCAGTGACCTTATTCACAACCTCACCATGAGCCTGAGTCATTAGCCTAGTTTTCACCACATCTAAGGGGGTTGTCAAAGTAGAGGATATTGCCCCTGCTAATGCCCCACAACAAACACTCTGGTAAGGCTCCAAATTGGCCTGTTTGGTTTCCCTCAAAACCGCAGCTTTAAGATACTCAAATGAAGAATAACTCAACACCCCAGCTGGTAAATTCCTAAGCAACGTGGCACTGTAACCAGCATAGAGCCCCAATATCCCATCTTTCTCCAATATCCTCAACAAAACCTCATAAGATCTCCCTTTTGCACCAGCTTGCATCCTTTGGGTGATCAATTCCTTCGGCACCATGATTGCTGATGACACTACGTTTCCCATTGCACCAGCTGTAGGAGGAATCAACAACGGCGGAAAGCTCCCAATTTTTGACAAAATCGATTTACCAAATTCGCACGTCCCGAAGTAAACTGCAGACGAAAATGTCGACCCAACAATGACAGCAGACACCCCGCTGTAGAAACCCAGAATTCCCTTGTTTTGAAAAGTTTTAACAGCAACATCAAACGCGCCATTATAGATCTCCGATGCCCCTTTTGTTTGGAGCTTTGTTTTGATCGTGTCGAGCGGATGGAGGCAAACGTAAGTGAAAGCGCCGGCAATACCGCCGGCGCCGGCGCCAATGACCGCCCTTTCAAGAACAGACAGATTCTTGAACAGGGCGTGGACTGCAGGAGACCCTCTAGTGGCTGGCTTCAACCAACTGCTTCTTGGTATATTCTTCGCGTGTTCGTGATTCGAAATGGAGGTGGATGAAAAATTCAGACTTGGTTTGGGAATTTTAGCGAACACCTTATGTGCAGGTGAATTCGCATTGGGGTTTAGGTAGCGGGAAGTGGAGGTGGAAATGAGGTAGTTGAGATTGTTGAATGCAGAATTGAAGTCAGCGACACTGTGAGAAGAGCGTGAATTTGAGGAGACGATAATCAGAGCTTTGCTGGATGAAGTTTCCATTGGTGGGTTTTGGTGGTTTGACGGAAGTATCTCACTCTATGGTTTGAAGGAAATTAGGGCGTGTTTGGGTACGAGCAGATTGAAAATGCTTAATCACCCAAATTTAAAAGCCCATCATAAAAGGTTGGAAAGTGATTATTATTTTGTGCATAGTCGGTCAGATATACAATCCTACCAAGTGGGCCATCAAACAAGCCCTTTATAATTGGACCCCTCCTATCAAACTGGCCATTAAATAAGTCCGTTAATTTCATTTCTCATTTAAACATATTAACAGTTCATGTTAAACCATTAATATGTCAACCAAACACTTTCTAGAAATACTGTATAATTTCATATTGAAATACCAAAATGATCCATAACAAAATTTTCGGTTTAAATTTTGTACTACCAACATCCCAAAATATTTGGGATATTTTTTGGGCACAATTTTTTTTTGAAAATGTAATGTCTAGAATATCTTGGATTAAGATTGTGAAATATATATATTTTAAGGATGAAGATTTTAAAAAATATTTTTATTTTGGGATATGTAAATTTTTTAGGGATAAATTAAAAAATATATATACAAATTTTTGTGAGAAATGAATTGTATTATTGAAGGCATGTTCTTTTAAGGATGGACTCATCTTCCATCTCATCCAATTTGTCGGCAAATTTGATTTCTCATTTAAATACCCATTTACATTTATTATATATTTATATTTTTCATAAAATTTCATATAATTAACAATTTATACCACAGGCACAGTGTAGAAGTGATATACCAAATCGGGTATATATATATATATATAAAATAGTTCATGATAAGCTTATCATGAAATTATTTTAATGTATTAAATATTTAGTCAAGTGTATTAAAATATTCATCAGGTGTATCAAAAGTTCATGCAAAAAATTGAATTATATTTCCTACTATTCATAACGAAATGTATGTTTATTTCAATATTCATTCGAATGGATTTAAATGTTTTATACGAGTTTGAGATTTAAATTTAAAATTAATTTTTTTTTGTAATTCACACCTAAAATTATCTATAAACTTATTATTATTTTCCACAAAATTCAATACAATTGCATTATCATTTTTACTATATACTCATTATCTCTTCTACTTTTCTCTTATCCAATATAATATTATAATGCCAATATTAATAATTATTAAACTTAAATTTGAAATTCTATCAATTTTTTTTTAAAAAAAACATTTTTATATTATTAAGCAAAAAATTTAAATTAATAAATACCGTATTTCTAGTATGATAAGCATGGTATTTCGAAATTTTTAGTATTTTCTCACTCCTAATTGGTCCATTTGGAGGAGGCTAACATGCTAAATATCTGAAAGTATAAGGGCCCATTTGTAATATATTAAGAATTTCACAGGCGAAAGGAGAATATAGGGTTTTACGAACAGCCACACCCCTAAAGGCCAAAGCAGAAGAAGTAGAAGCTGCTGCTCATCACAAACCCTTCAACGCTGAACACCGAATCCTCGTAGCAGGTTCAATCTATGTTTCTTTCACTTTCTTGTTAGTATGAATTCACTGTCTTCTCTCGTTGGAATTTCTGGATTTCCATTTTTCCGTATTAATTATTGTTAAAATTTGCCCCTTTTTCTGTCAAAACTGTGTATCTGTTTGCTCATAAATTGGAGCTAGGTGTTGTTTTCTTTCTGATTCGTGGAAGTGATTTAATATCCTGCGAACAAGAAGCCTTGATTCATGCCCACATTGTATGTAAATATGTAATTTTATATAAGAAAATGCGATATTATCTGTGTACTCGTTTCCATATAAGGTTTTGGTTTCCTTTTTCTTTTTTGACGAGAAATTTACTGTAGTAGTATTTTGAATTTTGTTTGTCAACTTACAAGAGCACAAGCGGCCATGTAAACAGGTTTCTGGTACTGAGTTGTTATGAATTATGTACAGATTTATCTACATTGTCAATGTCCTACTTTTTGCTCAAGTGTGTATGAGTTAAATAAACCTGATTGAAGGAGAAATCAAGCCTATTCTGATGCGATGTGATAAATTTGGTTGCGGAGTAGGTAGATATGTATATGAAAAGAATTTGGAATGGCCCTTTCTGATTTTCCTTTCATTTACTATTTTACTAAGTTTTATTACTTAGTTCTCAAGGAAAAAAGAATCCTGGAATCTTTCACAATATTGTGCTTGTTATTTGGTGCACCTGGGAAATATAGTTTCTTGATATCTTTTTTTTTTTTGGGGGGGGTTATTGGTGCATTTGCAATTAGCTATCTGGTTTGCCATTCAGTCTGTGTGTGTTCCTAAATGTATTCGTTCTATTTGTTGCACTTGCTTAGGGATTGTTGCCTTTTCTTTGGTTACTGGCCTTTTGGCGAAGTGCCTCATTTATCAAAATCTCATGTCTTTGTGGTGACAAATTTTAACAACACATTAATGTGCAAAAGCTGAAATATTTTACTCCTCTGTGCGTTTGATTGCAACTCACCATGTGATTTATCTTTTTACTACCATTTTTTTCTTTCTTTGGTTTGTACTTTGGTACTTCAATTTCTTCTACACCCCCTCCCCCTGAAAAAAAGAAAAAGGAAAATGCATGTGGTGTATCATTGTACCACCCACCTTTGATCTTTCTTTATTTGCACCTTGGCACTTCAATTTCACATAGCTCTCACAAAATTGCTCAATATCTACAAGTCTTTGAGCATGGGCAAATTTATATTACCTTTGAGGCACATTGCCTTTTTATATATTCATTTAGTTTATGCACAGTGGACAATGGCGGACCAAGATGAGTATCGCTGCTTCATTGGGAATCTATCATGGTCAACATCAGACAGAGGTTTGAAGCAGGCATTTGAAAAGTTTGGCCATCTTGTAGATGCAAAGGTATGAAAATGTGTTGTCGTGGACTTTATCAATGAATGTTGGTTATATTTATGTATCTGTGCTTGTTATAGAACATTAGGTTCTCGTTGAGTTACAATTACATTTGGAGGTCTTTGCTGGTTAGTATTGGATCCACTTGTCAGATGGGTCTGCAATTCATCAACAATTATTTCATCTTTCTTTGGCCTTCGTGCTTGATTTCTGATAGAGTTCTGAATTACAATAGTGTATAAGCCATTGAAACCCCTCCATGAGAATGTAAATATACTGTCATTGTATAAGGTATCCTAAACACCATTTGATTTAGCTTTGACTTATATGATATTAGAATTGAAAATGGTGTCAAATATTGCAAGCTCTTAGTTGTGATCATGGTTAGCTACTAGTGTAACTAGTGAACCATTTGCTGGTTTTGACTTGATTTTTCTTCAATTTTTTAAAGTGCAAGATGCAGGTAAAATGGGATTGTTTGTTCTCTGTTCAAGCCATAATTATTTACTGATAAAATGTACTGTTGGAGGAAATAGGGATGTACTCATGTTGATGAGGACTGAATGTTAAATATAGCTGAACTTTGAAGTTCGTTATATTTGTATTTTGAAAAGAGGTTCTTCTAAAAGGTTAACTAGAGTGTAGGTAAGCTGAAATGGTTATGCATCATAAGGTGTTTCCTTCATTCTGGAAAGTTACTTCCCATGTAAAGATTTCCTTGTTTCGTGGCTAGTTAGCTCTGACAATTATGCTATCCTTGGTCAGGTTGTAACCGACAGGGTTTCTGGTCGTTCTCGTGGTTTTGGTTTTGTCTCTTTCGAAGACGAGAGAGATATGGAGGAAGCCATCAAAGCAATGAATGGCATGGATTTGGATGGGCGGTCCATTACTGTTGATAAAGCTCAACCTAACCAGGGTGGTGGTGGTGGCGGTGGTGGCGGTAGAGACCGTGATGGGGACCGGGACAGGGACCATGACCGAGATAGGGGACGTGACCGTGATAGGAGTAGAAATCGTGACAGTGGTGGCGGTGGGCGTGGGTCTGGTGGGGACTGTTTCAAATGCGGAAAGCCTGGTCATTTTGCTCGTGAGTGCCCCTCTGGTGAAGGATCTAGAGGAGGAGGAGGTAGATATGGTGGAAGGGATGACAAGTATGGAGGAGGCAGCCGCCATGGACCTGATCGTAATGGTGATAGACATTCAGGCCGTAGCCGAGATTCAGATAGACATGGTGGATCCAGGGATGATAAATATAGTCGTGATAGATCTGGACCGTATGAGCGTCCCTCGTCAGGTGGCTTCCGTTCATGATAGGTATGTGACCTTTTCTTTACATAAACACTAGGGGCATACATTTGATTTGGGATTTCAAAATCTAACTCCGATCCTACTTTGTGGGTCACTAAACCTGTTTTACGGAATAAGATCTCTGAGATAACCTCACACAGGACTTATTTATCATGATCCAGTAAGTCCCGAATCAAATATACCCTAGTTGTTGGCTACATAGTATACCTTTTTTGCTTTGATTACCTTATGGATTAACTGATTAAATGTATTGTTCATTACATCTGCAGTACGGTGATTTGCTAGTTTGGAGGGTTTCTACAAGATTACTGCTTTCTCATTTCAATATAACTTCAGCTGAAGTACTTGTTTGCTACATGAGAGGGCTTTTGTCTAAACCGTGACCTCATGCTCGACTTTATCGAATTATATGTGGTGGATCTTTACATCATTTTGGACTGCTGCAATCCATGTAATGGATTAAGGTTTAGTTTTTCGTCGTCGGTTATTTTCTAGCTTGTCGATATGACACCGGTAAAAATATTAATTCCATGTCTATTTACAATTCCAACTTTTCTAAATGTGTCTTGATGATCTCATATATGATGGAGGTAGTGTGTTTCATTATAATTCCATCAAGCATGATGTTCTTGTCATTTTCAAGCCTATTTAATTGCACGACTGTACCTGATAAGTTTGAAGTTGGTATCATTAGTGTTGCATCACCCTTTTCCATTAATGGAGAAATAAGACTTGTTTTGATAGTCTGATAGTTTTATCATATGAAGAAGTATATTTCTGGCACGCTCTTCCATTTGTTATTGGGAAAGATTGTAGTCATTTTGTGTTCTTCTACTGGGTAGGGTAGGGGTAGGGGTAGGGCATTAGGGGTTGTTAAATATTGACTCAACCCTAGTAGACATATTATTATTTGCACATTTGTATGTTTTATATGAAATGATTTATCATAATATTATTATGAAATTGTTTAAAAGTATCAAATATTTGGTTAAGTGTATCAAAATATTCATCAGGAGTATTAAGAGTTGGGTCAATAAAATTTATAACAATTATAACGTAATATCATTGATCCAAAATTTTGATACACTTATAAAATATTTGATACTTTAAAATTGGTTAATAATCATTTTTATGATAGATTAAAAATTCAGATGTGTGAATTGATTTGGCAAATTTAATGTAAATTAATTTTACCGTATAGTTATTTTATATAAAAATATTAACTATTAATATTATAAAGTGATGTTTTGAATTAGTATACACATGATTGAATTTTTTATGCATTTCGATTTCACCTCAAAGTATTAATAATTTGAATACTCAATTAGTATTTTGACTATTATAAAACATTTATTTTTTATTTTGACATCTGTAGTAAGACACAAAGTCTAAATTTCATGCACAAATCTAGACGGCCTCCTTATTGGACTTGGAATTTGGTATCCAAGCACCATTCCCTCTCTTTCCGCCTCTACTCATTAAAATCCAATTTATCAAAAGAGGGTATATTTGGTTTAGGGGACTAAATAGTCAATCTTCCAAATATAGAACTATTCCGGTCAAAACATGCATGTTTTAACTGAAATAGTCCTGTGTTTGGAGGATTGACTATTTAGTCCCCTAAACCAAACATACCCTGAGAGGATGTAATTGTAATGGAATGAGGGAAAAAATAAAACTTGACTTCTTTCCATAAAATAAGGGATTAGTCTTGTATGCATCAGTTACACGGTGCAATTCAAGTTCATTTTTTAAAAGTTATACAAAATACTATTGAAAAGTTACGCATGTTATTACTGAAAAGCGTATCTTTTATAGTGTAACTTTTCAGTAATAAATTGTGTAACTTTTTAAAAATAAACTTGAGTTGCACCGTGTAACTGGTCAACATGACTTACTCTAAAATAAGTGCTTCTTCTAAAGATTTTTTTATGTAACATGATCTGGGAAGAGGTCCAACAATCTAACATAAGAATGAGATGCTTATGTGTTGCAAATAGATGAAATTTTTTTAAGCCACAATGAAGCCAAATTCTTGAGCATTTTGAGGATGGAATTTTATTGGTGGGAGTCTAAGAATGAGGTATAGTGACCTTAATTTTAAACCAAGAGCTTAGTTTCTTGGAATTATGTTTTTGGATTGGTCAAATTTTGTGATTTGTCATTCTAAATGAACTTTATTGTTGTCCATTATTTTTGGACAACATGAATATAGTGCCAAGAATAAATAAAATGAATATGACTGAAGTGATTAATGGTTAGATTTCTCTTATTTAGAGAGGATTCATTCATTTTCTTCCTACACAACAAAAATTATCTACCTTTGACTTATTATTTTATGTTTGTCCTCCCTCAAACCAACCAATCAACCGACCAACCCTAAATTTTGCTTACTCTTGGGATATCATAGTTCATCATGTAAAGAAAACGGACAGCTACCTCAACAGATATTGAACAAACACTCAGTAGACATATTGTGTGCAGCTGGGCACATGGCAAAACATACAAAACAATATGGCTAAACTGTGAAATTAAATTTGATTAAACGTAAAATAAAATGTGATACTAACTTTAACTAAAACGTGACGTAGATCGAAGAGGAAACTTGGTCTTCAGAGTATAAATTCTCTTCAACTCAAGCGAGTTCGTAAATATTACAATTTTTTATTTTTTTTATCAATAAATTTTTTTTTTATTACTAACAATAGTTCTGGGTATATGAAATACTTTACGTTCGATGTTTAGACTCTCCAACCTTAGCACACTATATGATCATCTCTTTTCTAACACACAATTTATTCTCTTTTGCCAAGAAATGCGCAACAATATTCTTCATCATATGAGCTGATACTAATCTTCCCATGAACTGATACCTTTCAGACTCATTTTTTTTTTCAATGAAGTTTGATCAAAATTGCATCAAATATATTATGCATGTAACACCTCCAAGTGTCACTTCACATTCTCTTCCTCAACGTTCTAACCAAAACTCCAAAATGCAATTGATAATAAATGAAAAAAAAAAAAAAAAACTGTTCATTTGCATAGTCTGTATTTTCCTCCTCCCTGTCTGTCAAACATGTACAGATTTAAATATATTCTCTGTGCACAGCTACCAAACTATAAATCTTTTAAGAAAAAGAAAAGAAAAGAAAAGAAAAGATGAGTTGTCAATTAAAATTTAGTAAGGCGTAATGTGAGTGGTCCTGGTCTCATAAGGGGCCAAATTGGACTTTTTACTCTTGGCACGCACCACTTTGACCAATTCCCTGCACATCTGCCTTGTGTTTGGTGAACAGTCGCTCTGCATTACCAACAGCACCTTGGTTATCCCGTTCACTTTCCCCACCGTTTCCTGCGCCGATCGGTCCCGAGCCAGGCAGCACACGCTCCACAGCACCGTTATCCCGTGCTCCGTCGCCGATCCCGAGCATTTCATCAGCTTCCCTACGATCTCCGCCACGCATTCCTCGTCTTCCCCGATCGCGCCTCTCCCCTCCGTACACGTCGCCACCGTTTCCAGTAGGGCTAGGGATTTTTCTATGACGGTGGTGGTGGAGTTTTGACCAGAGAGGATTTTTCCCACGGTTCGGACTATGCCGAACCGGATCAGCTCCTTTTTGACCGGTCGCGTGGTGGATATTGCTAGTAGGGATGATAAGCCGGCTTCGATCTCCGGTGTGTTGGTTTCTGCGGTGGTTAGGTTGTACAATTCGTGCAGTAGTCCTGGTTGTTCTGCGATTTTGAGGCGTGATTCGGGATTTACTGCGATTAGTTTCAGGATGTTGGCGGATTTTACCTTTGATTCGGTGCTTCCTTTTCGTAAAACGGTGGCGAATGACGATAAACAATTGCGTCCGTCGCCGCTTTTCAGAATCAGCTCCTGCAATCTCTCTCTGGTGCCGATTTCCGGTGAGATCAAATCCAAAACCTCAACAATGAGCTCGCAAATGCGAATCTCGTCGGATTTCGTGAAAACTTCGACGAATCTCGAGACCGCGCCGTTCGATAGCGCGACGAACTTCAAATTCTCCTCTGACGCCTTGACGAAACCGATCAATTTCGCCAGAGAATCGGAATCAAATTCGGCTTTAATGATGTCCGCCGCCTGCTGCTTGGAGAGCGACGTAGACAGCGCCGCCTGCGTGGCGTCGGCGTGAGCGAGCCAGAGATGAATGAGGCGGCGGAGGGTGAGATTAGGAGTGGTGTCGGTTGAAGGCAGAGTTTGCATGGTGGCAGGACATGTCTTGTGGCCGAGAGCGAGCCACTTCTCGATGGAGCTCCGGTCATAGGTGACGCCGGTGCAGAGACTCACCGGAGATTTCATGACGTCCATGGAGATCGGACACCGGAAAAGGCTCGGCACAGTAAGGTGCAATTCTTCCCTCCTATTATTATCTCTCGTCATTTTGATTTTGAGTGAGCCTTGAAACATAATGCTCTGAAACGGAGAAAATGAAGCGTGTTTTATAAAAAGAGAGAGTCAAAGTAGGGAAGGTGTGACGTCGTTAGTCAATGACCAAAATAGAGTCGCATTTTTTTATAAAAATGGAAATTTTAATCGGCAAAGTCTAAAAGTTTGAACTTTGAACAAGTATTCTATTTTTTAAATGAGCAATTGTTCTATAAAAAATAATAAAACAAATTTCTAGTAAACATCGACATATTTCCATTCAGTCTCAATTTTATTTTGTATATATTATTTAATTTATTTAATTTATAATATTTAAATAGATAAAAGTGAAAAACACGGAACAATTATCGTTGATTTTTTATTGTGTAAATATATACTCCACCTCCTGAATCTTCAACATATATATATATCGAGAATTATGTTGGTTTATTGAAAATATTTTTAAGATTTCACATGTATATATTCAGATCAAGACTACATAGTGAAACATAAAAACTATCACATATATTATACTTTCTTTGTTCATATTTTGTTATTTTTGTCCGTTTTATTATTTATTTATTTTTTAATCCGTGTGTTAAAAACAACCAACAATTTACGTCGGGATGGACGGAGTATATCAGTAAAAATAAGATACATAATTTAAAATTGTATTTGAGAGTTTGTATTTTGAAATAAGAAAAAGAGAGTGGGAACTAAATTCGGTGGTGGGGGCCCAGGCGTTATGGAAATAGATGGGATATCTGCATGAAATTCTTGCATGGATTTAGGTAAAGTCAAAGTTTGATGTGCACAAATTAATTAGCATGTTTATTGTAGGATTTAATTTCAATGATTGCGATTTTAAGTAAGTCGACAAGTATTTTATTGGGAAAAGACATTGTTGAACTGAATTTGTGGATGATGGTGGGAGTAGGGGGGCAAAGGCGTAAAGTTAGTGGTTCTTCTTGCGTAATAGAAGAATCCATTCTCTCTTTTATGTTTGATTAAAATATCAGCTTTGGAACGAGTAATAGTTCAATACAATCTACGATTAGCAATTAAGGGCTCGTTTGGTAGGTGGATAGGAAAAACACCCAAGATATGCCCGTAGATACCATTTTCGTATCTTATCAAAAAAATAAAAAAAAATTATATTTGATAAGTATGATATGAAAATGTTTCTAATGTTTGGTAAATAAAAAAACACACATCATAAGCCCCCTGAAATTTGAAGAAGATGTGCCGGAGCCAATCACCAACAACCGTGAACGCACAGCGCCAGAAATTTCCAAGACAAAAGATAAACCAGAATCTAACTAAAAAAAAAAAAAATCCAAGACACCACACAGGAAACACTAAATTCGAATTCAACGGACAGATAGAAAGGAATGTCATGCGGTGCTATACTTGAGAAGATGACCACAGCTTGAGAGGAAATAAGAATTTAAGAGAGAAAATCATGGAGTTTATTGAAGTGTAGAGAGAGAAAGCTAGGTTCCAAAAATGGAACTGGATCTTAAGCTAGGTCCCAACCAGAAACTGTCGCACTCCATCGCGACTCAACCACTGCTCCCAGACGCTCCCGCCGTAACAGAAATCTCACCACCACAGCGACGCCCTCCGTGTCGCCGCACTCACACACCGGAAACGAACAACTCCCCTGCCCAACTGCACCTTCACCTATCTCTTCAATTTTGCCGCCGATGCACCTGAATACCTCCGTCGATGCCGCCAATTGAAGATTCAACCCTCCTCACCTCCGCCAATCTTCACTGCCGCACGAAGCAGCCGCCTCGTCCATTGTCCGGAATCGCGCCGCAAGCTCCACCTTAAACCACTCATCGCCGATTACTCGCCGGGAAGAAACTCCAAGGAACCGTCACTGGATAGCGGCTGCGTGCGGCGGCGTTGAGCTTCAACCGGACGGCGAGGTTTCGGCTTCGAAGGCTTGGACGGGTGAGAAGAGAGGAGGCGGTTGAGTGAAGAAGATGAGATACAGATTCTTGAAAGTTATCGAAGGGGTGAGGGTGTGATATGATTTATGAGTTAGATAAAATTTACAAGTCAAATTGGAAGAAACTGTACGTAAAGTTCGGGCAGATCTGAAAAGGAATGGGCAACTGAAAAAACATTTCATGCCTACCAAACGTCAGAAAAGCCCCGAAATCTTTTTTTTTTCCAGGAGTAATAGTTTTCCAACATAATCAATTATATAGTTCTTTCTATGGAGAATTACAAAATGGTACACAAAATTGACACAAATTACAAATAGGTTTCTGTGTAGAAAAAAAATATGCTTCTGTGCAGGAAAAAATTATGCTTCTATGCAGAAATTGTGAACCAATTTGTAAATATAACTACTTTTTTGAACCAATATGTAAGTTACCCTTCTTTCTTTCACTGAATATATGACATATTATTTTGTTTTGTTATATATTGGAACCACAATTATCTCAGAGAGGAAGACCACATGGACTGCACTCCAAAACCGAATTGTAACTGAAAAATTACAATCTCCACAAGAGAGGAAACACCACACCATCGCAAGGGGATCTCTCACAAGAGGTTATAAGTTTATTGTTCTGTTAATTAAATACATTTTTAAAAATTCACTCCCAAATTATATCTGTTTATATTGAAAAATAGCTCCATATTAAATTGGTTTTTCAGTATGAAAGAAATAATTTTTAATATATATATATAATGCAAAATAAACTACACATTTAATTGTACTCATTTATAGGCTGAATTTTGGATGCCTCCAAAAGGCTAATCACCCACAAGTACTAAAATTTTAAAATGTTCATGAGAGTAGGTTCAACCAATAGGATAATGATAATGAAAAGTATCACGTCCTATAAAATTAAAAATTCCACCGTCTATTAGTTCTGTTCCTTTAGACATTACCTGGCTATCGCACTCCTCACTTGAGTGAGTGATTCGGATTTAATTCCTTTTGGGAACGAATTAGGAGGAAAACATAAAGTTGACTTGGAGATATTCTTGGAATATTTGTTGAACTAACTTTTAACTACTAACAACTAACATTTACCGATAAAAAAATAATAATTCTGTTCCGTTGAAATGGCGGTTTAAAAAATAAGATTAAATTAATGAAAATTTTTATGGTATTTAAACAAAATTATGGTGCACGAACCATTTCATTGATTTAGAAAAGTGATAGATTGGGAACATATTCAATAAGCAAACATGTGATTAAATTGTAATGCCCACTATGAAAATATATATATACCACTTTCAAAACAGAATAAAATGAGGCACAAATTGTTTAATTAGTTACATACATAATATACTCATGAACATGTGAGCTGCATGTTTACTAAAAAGTGACTAGAATCATAAAATGGGGAATATTTTGGTCCAATATTTGCATTATTTATTACAAAAGTTCATGGTATATTTTCAAAGAGGGCTCCTCAATGTTTAAAGGATGCATCGAAATTCAATAATTAGTCCACGGTCGTTTAATATTTTTTAATTTAATTTTCTTAAATTATATTTTAATTTATTTATAACAAAATTTTTATTATTATATAGTATTAAACTATTAATAAAATTAACTTTATATAAACAAAATTACTCGCCTCCAAAAATAGTAAACCAAACACCCCTTTAGACTTTAAGGGTATATTTATTCCGTAAGATAAAAATATAGGGTGACTTACATATTTGTTCAAAAAAATAACTATATTTACGAATTGGTTCACAATATCTGCACAGAAGTGTAATTTTTTTTCTGCACAAAACCAAATTGTAATTATTGTCAATTTTGTGAACCATTTTATAATTTTCCCATACTTTTATTTTACGAACCAAACATACCTAAAAAAAAAACATACAACTATTTAATTTATATAAAAACAAATTTCACAATTTACATTCTCAGACAGAAAAACCTCTGCCGAACAACTTTAGACCAAATATTGTTGTGTCCATATCTTGTTTAGAATACAATTAGGGGTTAGGGCAGGTAGAAAAATACAATCTTAAAACTTGCAAGTTTGAATTTATAATATGTGTGTCTGATGATTGATGCGTGTGTGAGTGTGAAAATGATTTAATAAATGATTTCAATTATTGTGACGTATAAAAAGATCATGTACGAAATGAATTACATACACGGATTTTCTTCTTCCCTCTATTTTGAATCACGATTCTGGTTGACTCTGACCAATTCACTAGTCATTTTGAATTAGTCCTTCATTTTGTAATTGTCATTAATTAATATTAGGTACACTTTTTTTTTTCCAAAGGAGTATTAGGGTACATTTAAATAAAAATATTTTACTATTACTTACCAGTAGATAAAAGTCTATTAGAAATAGAATATGCAAAATAAAATTGATTTGCAATTAGGTATAATATTTCTGCAAATTCATCAAACTATTAATAATTTTATGCTTATATTATCAAACTATTTTTTTATGTTATATATATACACATATCACTGTCAAAATAATCCCGGTCTAAATCAAAAAGTCTGGTTATAAGGACAAGATAGGTCTAAAATTATTGGCTAAAAGGTGATTGACCGAGTAGGTCATTTGGGCTTGGACTGGGCTTGATCCAATTTTATAATTTTATGTGTCGATCCGACGGTTTTTTTTTTAATTGAAATGTCTCTCATATGAACTTTTTTGTTTTACCGAACTTTTCAGTTTTTTAGTTTTTATGAATTATGATATTTTTAAAAAAAATTAAGATGTATTTTATTTGTGTAAATATATGATTGAAGAATATATGTATTGAAATTTTAAGAGATATGTTTCTATTAAAAAATAATATCTCAATTACTTAAATAATTAACTTTCACTATTTACAAAGTAAATTCGATAGGATTAACATTTGAAAGTGATAAATATTTTAAATAGGAGGAAGTAAATGAAGCGGATATGTAGCTGCTTGACTCCTTCATGTGTCGACTTTTAGGCAATTATTGGGCAATTAATAGTTATATAATGTGCAGATTTAGGCCATTTTTTATTACCTGAACTTTACTTTAATCAGGGTTGAGTGACTAGCTACTAGCCTAGCTCATCTAATATTTTGATGAAGACACCTGATTAACTTAAAACTCCACTTCAAAATCATAATTAATTGAGTGTGGTTTTGTATTGATTTTTATATCCAATTTATTATTACTCGATGCGACATACCTGCTGAGACTTATCAGTCACCAAAGAGTCTTCCTCCCGTGATCCAGGAGCTAGATCGAAGCTCCTGCATCACCCATCTGCATCGATCGTGGTCACCGATTTAGCCACATGCTGCAATTTGAGTTGGGAAAAAAGAAATTAGGAAAATGTGGTTGAACCTTAGAAACAGAGAAATTTGAGTTGGGAAAAAAGAAATTAGGAAAATGTGGTTGAACCTTAGAAACAGAGAAGGTGAAGACTGAAGCGTGATTTAAGGTTTGTTGAATTGGATTTGAAAAATAGTTTGGGGGTTTGTTGATGGAGCAAGTCTTCAGTTTATTGATGGAAACATGACTTGGGGGTTGTTGATGGAGGAAGGTGAAGATAACCTTGAGTTGGGGGTTTTATATATCTACCAAATATTAATAAAAAAAATTAAATTAATAAAAATTAATGTTAAATCATAACAACTACGCCCTACCAAATAAAAATAATCTCTTTTGATTTTGAGTTACCAAACAGTAGAACTTAATATATATCTTCCACCTTAGTGTTTGGTATTATTTACTGTACTGTACATGAATAAAATCATAAAAATATGTTCTAAAAAAATAATCACTTACTCCATAGTGATTATCCTTTAATAATACTCATTACTGTTACTATTTAAAAAAAAAAAAAAACCAAGCGCCCCCTAAGTTTTTACACTTTACCAAGCGAAGCCTAAAAGAAATTATGTAAGTACCACTTTTTAATTCACACCCAGTTAATTTTCAAGTAACTAAGAAAACAGGTAGGAAGGGTTTTTTTTTTCTTCCCAGTGTAACTACTGCTCATACAGAGTATCACTAATATGCATGCAAATTTGTTTTCTTAAATTTTTTCCCTATTAATAAAATAACTATAAAATGGTAAAAATAATATGAAGTTTAACTTGAACCTATTCCAGATTTAATGGGACCAGAGCCGATCAGATGAACATATTCAAATCACCTCATTCAAGCGCCGGAATTCAGTTGATAATAACGATCAGATTAAGTGGGGGATACAACAATTGATCAGATAGTACCTCATTGGTTCTCTCGAGCAATATACTCATTCATAGTAATAATATCTTTATAAACATAAAATTAACAGTGTTCGACTAATTTTGCTTACCAGCGACAGCTTCAATCCATGCAAAACGCAATACATCTCAATCGTTCCAAGAGTCAAGCCTTCCTCCTCAAAATCAAAGCCAGAAGATACGCCAAGGCTGAATCGACCGAGGAGAGAGCAACAATAAGCAATGCAACGAGAGCAAGTGTTAGTGTTGCCGTCTTCAGCTGCACCAAATAGATAGAAAGTCCTATTTAATGCCTTGTATAATATTTACAGAAGAAAAAAAAGTGGCTACAAGTCTACAACATATAACCCATGCAAAAACAACAAATGCTTAACGTTCTCTCTCCAGAAGAGTAAAAAGGAAAATAAAATGTGGCACCGCATGCTAATCACACATATCCCTGCACTGAGAAAATGAGAAGTGATAGAATTGCTTCTTTTTAGAGGTTTAACTCAAATTATATCATCTGAAACTATAACTCATTACTGGCCTTAGATAAAATAAGGCCTCTCAGAAAAATCGCACGCAGAGCATGCCTCCTAAATGATTAAATTGTGATAGTGCCGCAAAAACTTTGCATTTTGACATGTAACAATTAACTCGGCCACTTTGTTGATGGAACTCTTCAGATAAAACTGCAGCTTGCATACAAGAAATTGCAGAATCAAGCACAGATTTATTTCATTGCTAGGAGAGTATTTTATGCAGTGTTATCTCAAGTATTGTTCAATAAATTTTCATATACTTGAGAAATCAATTAGCTGTTGAATGCTTAGCTTCTTTTGTGCGAAGAGGATACACTATTCTTACGACGATATCTACAACCAATTCCTCTTCTCAGCCACCAAAACCATGAACACCATGAAACCTCTTAAGCCAGATCCTACTCCAAGCAGTGTACTTGGGAGAGTCCCAAAAAACTCCTTTCAGTCATTAATCCATAAACAAATTAAACTCTAATCTGTAAGTCCTCATTCCTAAGAGGACTAACATTCACTTAGCCACATTCAAAAAACCAGTTTGTCTTGTTCAAGGTTTGCAGAAATGTGATGCAGGGATGGATGAAGCGTGTTAGGGAAAAACATAACTTTATAGCATGTAAATTTTTATAAATTTTTAGGTTCAAAAATAGTGTTTCTAAAACATCCTTATGCTATTTCATCATATTTGTAGCAAAAGGAGAAAGACTGTGCATAGTTTATCACATGGAATCTATTATAAAATTCCTAGATGCCGAGTACTATATGAATATATGATAAAATGAACAAATAACCAAAATGTACATAGATTAAACATAAATCATATGCATATTGAGTGTGTGTGTGTGTGTGTGAGTGTGTATTGGGTAAATAAAGATGACTAACAGTGCTCTGAAAGCTTGGCCACTCGATATACTTAAGCTGGCTAGGCTGTTCAGCTAAGAATAGAAGCAAGTTTCGAGTGCTCCTACATAACAGACAATCCTCTGGTTAGTGTGTACACATCTGCAGAAAATGCAAAAAGAAAAGCATTTTAAAACCCTGTATACGTTTATAAGTTTTCGCAATTTATCATTTTTCCTATCTTATATTACCAGATGGCCTCTCGAATCATGTTTAACCAAAAAGGCTCTGTACAAGAGTCATCATCATAATTCAGCTCATACTTTCTTCCTGCAGATGAAATATGTGTTGTGGTAGAAGATCGATGATGCAAAAACAGCTTCTGAAGACTGTTATTCTGCATAAAAATAAAAGCAAAAGTGTTATCCACAGGCACATTAAGCATTAAACTTGACAATGAGAAAAGAAATACTTGTGTGAGGCTTCTCGAGGCTAATGCAGTTTGATGATGAAATTTACAAAATCTGTTTTTATCATGTCTGTGAAACCGGAATGGCATGTTGGAGTAAATGGCGCCATTTGAGTGGATTTTGCTACCTGGATAGTTAAAACCAAACAGAAAGTTTGAGAGTTTCTGTGCACTGAAATTAAAATACTGAGCATATTTATCAACATTAGGTGAATGAATGTCTGCATATCAAGAAAGGAAGCTAGAACCTGAGAAATTTAGAACCGGCCCGGAAAGAGTTGCCATATAATGTGAAGCTAGCTACAAATCTTCAACAAAAAGAATGACAGGGTAAAACATCTTAATCAGTATAAAAAAGTAAAAATACCCCCAAACAAAATGAAATCATACAAGTAAAAAGGTTTTGCTGGATTATACACACAAGTATAAACAGGAAATTATTCAGTGTTCTCCAATTATGTTCCAATTCCAACATAAATGCTCTATTCTCAAGCAAAAAGATGCTGCTCCAACAAAAATCGGGCGAATCACCAATTCCAGCGACCGATGATTTTGCAATAGCCTTCCTACTCAACCATACAAGTCTATTATGAACGAGGGTTGTTAGAGAGAGAGAGAGAGGGCTACCAAAGCTAAATTAAACCGACAAATGGCTACAATAGTCCGATGATAACCCCCAAATTAAACCGACAAAAATAAATTCGTTACCAAAGTCTTCGTCGCACAACAGAGCCCGCCGTCGCCGTTCATCGGAGTTCCAAAACACAGTTCATCACCCGTTCATCGATGATACAGTTGATGCGTCGCCGTTCATCAACTACGCAAAACTCACGCTAATAAATTGGGCCTCCAAGCCCGACATTGCCAATTGGGCCAAGTAATATTCATTAGATTTGTTTTGAATCTTTTGATCGATATATTTTTAGATGAAGGTCTAGGTTTATTGTCACTAGCCTCTTTGAAAAATAAAATATCTTTAAGAATATGCGGTAATTTTTTTAATTTTATTTTAATTTTCTCTATGTTAAAAAATATGTCGAAAAGGTGAAATATTTTTTGAAGAGAAAATTACAAAATAATTCACAAATTTGACAGTAATTACAATTTGGTTTTGTGTAGAAAAAAAATATGTTTTTGCGTAGAAAAAAATTATACTTCTGTACAAATATTGTGAATCAATTTATATGTGTAATCATTTTTTTGAATCATTGTGCAATTGTTGCTTTTTAAAAAATTACTGAATAGAAGGTAGTATATTTATCCGAGATAGTGCGTTTTGCTCAATTTGGCTGGTCCCAATAATATAGGCTTTAGATGAAATCTACAAAAATAGAGCAAAGACCAATTCTATTTAGACTACAAATTAATGGAGCAATTCAATCTATTTTAATTTTTCTTTTTAAAAATGATAAGAATAAAAAGTTGTACTACATGAACAATACAACAACAACACACCTTCGCAGTCCACATATATATTTTATATTTTTTTGAGTTTGTGTTTTAAAAGATAAAATTGTCTATGCATGTTTAGAATAATAGATAATTTTATCATTTAAATCAAACACACTCTTAATATCGAACAACACTAACTAGAATTTTATAGAATATAATAAAAATCACAAGTACAAACATAATTTAAAAAAAAAAATAAGGATCATGATTATACAAAATAAATTTAGAGCGAAAATGGTCACATAACCATGTGTGAGGACAAATATATATGTCACCAGTCCACCAATGTGATAATGCTCATAAGTAGAATGTTCATTATCATTTTAATTGATTGTTTGAATTTGATTACGTGTTATTATTACATTCTTAGCGGACATAAACAAAATTGTGTCTGCTGATGATTATAAGATCAATTATAAATAAAGTCCAAATAGAATAAAAAATAATTCATAACTTTAAAATCCAAAAATAAAAATAGAAAACACAATAACATAGAAATGTTAATGTCTCAAACTATTCAATGCATTAATCATAATCAATCACAATATTATAATCCAGCTTTGACAAGAGTAGCTCGTCTATTTTTTGTACCTTTAAAAATAAAAAAAATAAAAAAAGAGAAGTAACTAAAGTCGAATACAAATTACAAATATAATTGTTGAATTCATAAATATCCAATGGTCCAATATTTTAGAAGTACCTAATTTTTTGAAAGCTCGCCGCGTGTTTAATATATTATATTTTTTATTTTATATTGTATATAATTTAATTTAATTTCAAATTTTTATTATAAAAAATTAAATTGGGGTAAGTGAATTGTCCATGGTCCATCGGTCCAAAATAGCTATTTTAAGCGATGATGAAGAAAACCAGATTTTAAGCGAAGGGAGGATTTGAGGGTATTTAAATGAAAAGAAAAAAAAAAGACTTGTATTTTTTAATCCAAATATAAATAAAAACCGTACATATTAAGCAAAATTGTTGGAAATCCTCAAATTCGGTTGGCATGTGATTTATTATGTGATTCAAAATGATGCATTTTTATTTTTTACAACGAAAATAAAATTAAAATTGTAAAATTAAATAAACTACGAATGTATTTAGAATCATTAAATTTTTGGGAAAAAAAAAGACAGTTGATAATTTATGGGATAAAAAAAATTCCTCGATTTTGTCCTTTAAATTGCCCTTCTTTTCTTTTTTCAATAATTCAATAGTTCAGTACATGCCCTGCAAAAGTCGAAAGGTCAGTTCAATTGCAATAAATGACAAAGATAAGCCTTATTTTTTTAATTTATCTATTTTATAGAAATTAGATTTTATAAATTTGAATTCTGATTCTTAAAAATCACTGTTATGCATATTAACTATTATTATTAAAAAAAATCTAGCATTAAATATTTTTTAAATAATAATAATAATAATTAATATAAATAATAATATAAATTATATACATCACAATAGTATTATTAAAAAAATGCTAGTTCTATGAAGAAACTCGAAATGCACGAATTTAAAGAAATTAAACTACATTACATAAAGAAAAACTAATATTGTTTTTATAAAAATCGGTCAAACCACTGATTTGACGGCCATTTTGATAAAGTTTAAGTGTGTGAGAAGACTTTATTAAAGTCGTGTTAATTTTGATGTTATTTATTTCACATAATCACATACTCCCAAGGACCATGCACCATGAACTTCTAATAATTTCCAGTTTCATGAGACACAAAGATACATTTCCAAATTTTAATACAAATTAAAAATCCAAGTTATAATGGTGATATTAATTTTTTTAACCTATATAACTATTCATATCTTAAGAGAACTATTAATATAAGTTTACTATTTAAAAGACACTCTTGAAAAATATTTCATATGTGAAATATACTTAAAAATAAAAAATATTAAAAAATTTATGGATCATAGGTAGATCCAGATCAAAATTTGCGGATTCTAAGCGGGTCAAGTCGGGTCAAATAAAATTTCTAACAAAATTCGTGCAAGGCTTATTTCAGATTTTTTTTTTCATAGAATGTACTACCATATGGATAAATATGTGTTATTGAAAGACAAAATATATGTTACTAATTCTTAAAAAAAAATTATTTTTTGTACTTTTAAAGTAATTATAAGGACAAATGTATTTTTACAAGAATAAATATATACTATTTCTTAATTTATTTTTTAGTTGATTTATGTTGATACTAGGTTGTTAATATAGTAATACATCTTTTAATTAATACATAAATGTATTACTATAAGGACAATATATATTTTTTAAAGATAAGTAAATAGTTGTACTACAGTAACAAATATTTGCTCTAATAGTAATGCACATTTACTTCCTGTTTGTGTTATTATGTGGACAAACGCGTGGTATTGTAAGAACAAAATATATTTTTATAAAAATAAATATGTAATTTAGTCATAATTCATTTAAATCTAGATAAATGTTTCATATGATAACAAACTTTTGACTACTTTACATGTGTTATTACAAGAGAAAAATAACTATTTCTATAAAAATAAATCAATATTTATTCTTATAATAACACACATTTTGCTCTTATATTATATTAAAAAATATTTATTTATATGAAAATAAATAAATATATATAAAAGAACTATATTTAATATGATAGTAACACATGTTTGATCTAGTAGTAATACATATTTGCTCTCAGTTTATGTTATTATATGAGAAAATATGTATTACTTCAAGGAAAAAATATATTATTATAGAACATATGTGTATTTCTTAATTTAATTATCATCCCTTTAAATTTAGGTATATTATTTAATATAGTAATACATATTTACTATTTTATATATGTTATTAGATAAAAATAATATATATTTTGCTCTTACATTGTATGAAAGAATATTTATTTTTATAAAAATAAATGAATATATGTAAAAAAATATTTAGTTTGATAATAACACACATTTGTCTTACAGGGTTACAGTAATATGTATTTTATCCATATAGTAACATAATTGATAGCATAAATCCTAAAATATATCTTACCCGAGATTTTGGGAAGAAATTGTTCAGATCAGATCCAATTTGGATCCGTTAATTTTTTTAATATGAGTTATCCTATGAATCCTATATTCGTAGAATATTTCATACGAGTGCTTATAACTATATAATATTTTAATAATAGTAAGTGGTTTATTTTTGTGAATGGATATTGGAGTTGAATTTCGGGTAAATGTCCTCGGATTGATTCTCTCATTCAACGACTGGAATACGGGATGGTTGCGGAATGATACATTTTAAAATATTATTTTTAAATTGGTACAATATGCAAAAAAAAAAAAAACACTACTTTTCAACTTATGTTATACTCTATTATGTAAAAAATTTGTATCAATTTGAAAATAGTCCTTTAAAAATATATCAATTTAAAATTATTCTTTGAATTACTAATCCTAAAAAAGTTCTTGTTAGCTAATTGAGACTTTCAAAATTATGATATACATTTTTCTATGGGTATTATTCATACCATGACTTGAGTTTTTATCAATAAATAAATTTCTTTTATGGATATAAGAAAAAGGTATACCGGTATTATGTCAGCATGTTGTCACAATTGCATATTATTGTCTGCAAAACGTATTATAATAGAAGCTAATAATGTCAATTGAAAGTGAAATTTGGATAAATGAATAAAGAAAAAAGGGAGTTATTAGCCGACCAATTGAGTAATATTTGTAGGGAAAAGTTGTGCATCATAAATGTGAATACCGACTTAACTGACGAAGTTACTGACGGTCTCCCACCGACCCTAACCTCAAATATCAATAATACATAAATTAAAAAAATATATAAATATAAAATTAAATAATAAAATATAATATATATATTATTAATTTATATAAGTATAAAATAATTTTTAAATGTGTAAAAGTAGAATTGGAATGTTGAAATGAGATAATTGTAAAAAATAATTTGTGGCAGAATATGTATGAGGGAATATTATAATATATTTTATGGTGTAAAGAGTGCATTCGGTTTCATAGATGAATAAGTATCATTACTTAGAGACTTGCTCGTTGTAAATGTGTTTTTCATTAGCATCTAAGTGAAGTAGAGTTGATTATTAATTAAATACATTAATTTGAAAAGAACTAATTCAATAATTTTGATAAAAAATTGGATCTCAATGAGTCGAATTGAGTGTACAATTACTTGAAATGTTTTTGAGTTTTAAAATTTATGTTTAAGTTTGTTTGATAATTAATTGAGTTGAGTTTGAATTATTTGACATCTTTGCTCTTATTTTAATTTGTTTCTATTTATCGGGTTCGTGTTTGAGATTTCTAGCTGAGATTCAAACATAACCAAACATTAAAGTATTTTTGAGCTAAAAATCATTGGGAAAAATAAATTATTGAATTCACTTTATGTCATTCTATAATAACTTAGAGCTCGAACTCATCCAATATTCTACGTTTGATTCCCGAGACAAAATTCTTTCAGAGCCAAACACAAACAAGCTTTTATATCAAAACGTTTTCGAATAGTTTGATTTGATTTTCTATCCTACTCAATATTCAATCCGATGGAAATATATTTATATCCCCAATTCAGTACTAGAGTTAATTCCGATAAAAGTGAATATATATATATATATATGTATCACTACAAAAAAGACGGAATTTAGCGACCGCTTTTTACCGACCGACTGAAATCGGTCGCTAAATAATTAATTAGCGACCGATTTTTGATCGATTAGCGACCGATTTTGACTACTGGTCAAATCCTAAATTTTCCAACGAAAATACCGACCAAAAAAGCGGTCGCTAAAATAAAAAAAAGTTACCGACCGCTAAATCGGTCGGTAATATTGTCAGTCAATATTAGTCAACAATATTACCGACCGATTAGGCGGTCGGTAACATATTTTTATTTTAGCGACCGCTTTTTCGGTCGCTAAAATTAAAAACCGAAAGCGGGTAGGTGGGCAGTTATTGCCCGATTCAGTTTTTACATTTAGCGACCGAATTTTCGGTCGGTAAATTAAAAAAAGCGTCGCTAAACTTCGAATATAGAACAGCCACTGCCCTCTTCTTTTCTTTTCATTCACGAAAATTTACCCCAAAAACCTTTAAAAATCTCAGAAATGTGAAGAATTATATTATTTCAACGTGTTGGTTGTAATAGTTCGGGTCCATTGTCACATTGTGCTCGTTGCTTCAATTTGACCGTACGTTTTTACATTTTTACCGTTTAAGTTTAATATTATTTGCATGTTGTACATTAATTATTTAATTTAATTTGTTAGAATTTTTATGTGTAATTGATGTTTGATTATATATAATGGATTTTTTTGTTTTAAAAAATCGGATATGCTTGTTTATAGTCGAAACTCTGTCGAATTTTTTTATAATTCTAATGTGGTATATTCTTAATTTAAATCAGATGGAACTCCCTGATCGTCGTTGGATGTATGAAATCCCTCGTCTGATACAAGGATCAATCAACCCTGAATTTTACAAGAAAATTCATGAGTTTACTGCATTTGCCTCTGGTAATCCACACTGCATGGATATGAATGGCCAGATTAGATGTCCTTGTTCAAAAAAAAAGTGCGGTAACAAGAGATTTTTGAGCATTGATGAGGTTCTAACTCATCTCGTGATGTCTGGTTTTACTCCATACTATTACAATTGTACTGTACATGGCGAAGTTCGGTGGAATCATAATCTTGAAACAGTGGTTGCCTTCTATGATCAGTTTCGTAGCAGTGGAGGTGAGAGATTTGAGATTGGTAGTTCGAGCCGTGATTCGTCTATTCTATGCTCTGAGACACCGGTGGATGAATTCCAAAGCTATCATACGATGATTGATGAGTCTGGTTTGGGTGGTCACCACATGGGTGATCAGCATACGACCCATTCATCTTTGCATCACAAGCATCTCAGGTATATTACTGCAAGTATCCGGGTTCAGGCAAACCGAACTTAAGAACAGTGTGTAAGGTCAAACAGTAGTTCTTGACGAAGGTATCAATCTTTCTGTGGATTTAGTGGCTGAAAATCCAGATACGGTAATTGTTGACAACGAAGTCGATGGAGAAGAAGGGGTACCAAATGAAGAAGATGATGAAGAAGATGATGAGGACGAAGATGAAGATGAAGATGAAGAAGAAAATGATGAAGATGAAGAAAATGATGAGGCAGATGAAGAAAATGATGAAGATGATTATTAGTATTGATGATATAGTTAATTGATATTGTTGTTGATATTGTTGTTGATATAGTTAATTGACTATAGTTAATTGTGTTGATATAGGTATATATGATTAATAGAATTAAATTTAATAATTTTTTTAGTTAGCGACCGCCAATTAAGTAAACCGCCTAAATTACGCGGGCAAAAATTTGATTTTTATTTAGCGACCGATTAATCGGTCGCTAAATAATAAAATGACTAATCAACGGACAAATTGTTGGTGGAAGCCAAGTGGCAAAAACCTGATTAAGTTAGCGACCGATTAGGCGGTCGCTAAATATAATATCAGAAAATAAATCCCAATCGATTTCAGAATCAGAAAAACAAAAAAAAAACCAAAACCTTTGTTTCGCCCGTCCAGCCGCCGCCGCCGTCTGCCCGTCCAGCCGCCGCCGTTCGCCCGTCCGTCCCGCCGCCGCCGTCCGCCCGCCACTGGTGAAAGGTATATACTCATATTTATATATTAATTTTATATATATTATATATATATTTATATATTATATATTTATTTATATATGTTATGCATTATATATTATATATTTATTTATATATTATATATGTATTTATATATTATATATATATTGATATTGATTATTGTATATTAGTATTAGTATTAGTGTTATTAGTATTAATTACATATTGCATTATTGGTATTATTAGTATTATATATTGTATTATTGATATTAATTGATTAGTATTAGTTGATTAAATGATTAGTATTAGTTGATTATTGATTATTGAATATTGTTATTGATTATTGGTTGATTATTGTTGATTATTGATTTGTTGATTAGTATTAGTTGATTAAATGATTAGTATTAGTTGATTATTGATTATTGAATATTGTTATTGATTATTGGTTGATTATTGTTGATTATTGAATATTGTTATTGATTATTAGTTGCTTATTGTTGATTATTGAATATTGTTATTGATTATTAATTGATTATTAATAATTGTTTAGTTGTTTATTATTAGTTGTTTATATTTAAATGAATTGATTAATTGATTAGTATTAGTTGATTTATTGATTAGTATTATTTGATTTGTTGAATAGATGAATGAGGGAGGAGAGGGAGGAGAGGGAGGAAGATGAAGAGGGAGAGGGAGGGGAAGGGGGAGAGGGAGAGGGAGAGGGAGACGAGCGGTCCTGCCTTTACCGCCCGTTACGATGGAGAATTTTTATGTGCCGATCCCTCCTAATTTTGAAGTGGAGAGTCTTCTGCTGCCGGAGGATCTTCATCCCGACAACATCCTTTAGTAGATACTCGGCAACCAATACAGCCGTCTGACGGAGTGTAAGTTTTTATAATATTAATACATAATTTTTTTATAATATTAATACCTAATTATTTATGCAGATTGCGTCCGGGTAATAAATCTTCTAGCTTGGTCACGGATGCACTGAAAAGTGTTGTGTGGCCTTATGGAGTGGGATCGTGGTCTAAAGTTCCCGCATCCAAGCATAAAGCATTTTTTGAAGAGTTTAAGGTAATAATATTAATTTTATTTAATTTATTGAATTATTTTTTTATATGTTTGTTATGAATTTTATTGCAGAAGCTCTGCGTGTGGGAACCGCGACACGATGATGCGGTGCGTGGTCTATTTTACGAAAAAGCCCAGAACCGCATGAAAGACTTAGTCCACATGATGAAAGACAAGTGGCTGAAGGAGGGGATCATTCAGAATATGGGGACGGACGAAGAGGGCCGTAATATCTGGGAGGGACTCCTCGAGTATTGGAATGATCCGAGGCATGTTGCGAGGGCCGAGGCGGCAAGAAGAAATAGGATGAGCGACCCCACCGGGCAAGGCATAGCCATACATCGAGCAGGCTCCCGGTCGATTTACGAGCATGCTCTCGCATTTGTAAGTATTTAATTAATTTTTTAATATACTCACATTTAAATTTATTAATTTTACTTTATTAAAAAGTTTAATTTTTTGTACAGGAGCATGCATACGGAGTTAAGCCCAGCCTCATCCAGGAGATGCATTTTGCTCACTCGGTTGGGGAGAGTGGACAGTCGACTTATGGCTGCACCACCGAGCTTCACGTATGTATTTTATTATAATTAATTATTTTATGAATTATACTAATTAATATTAAATTATAATTATGATTATTGTTTAATTTCAGAATCAGATGAGGCAGGCCCTCGATGAGGCTCAGACAGCGTCGGCACCCACCCTGGAGAATCCTACCCCCGCCCCTGTTGACGAGAACCAAATTTTTCTGAATTTGGTCAAACCAAAGAAGGGGAAGTATCTAGGATTGGGCAGTCACAGTAAGGCTGTCCGCCTATCACAGAAGGAGAGCTCCTCCTATTCCCTCGACTCTCACCCCTCCTCCCACGTCGAAAGTCAACTCTCCGACGTGAGAAAGAAATTGGAGAAATATCAAACAAAGGGGAAGATGATGAAAGATAGGATGAAGCAAACGGAGGACCTGACGAGAATGATGAAGAATTGGCTTGAGTCTGCCTCCGAAGAGATGGGTTGGAACGTCCCCAAATTTCCTGATCTTCCACCACCTCTACCTGAGGATGATGACGATGACGATGAGGAGGTTGTCGATCTTGGTGGTGACGACGACGGCTTTAATTCATCACATTAGTTTTTTTTTTTGTTGAACAATTAATTTTATTTTATTTATGTTGGATGTTTTTATGGGATATTGAATGTTTAAATTTTAGTAGTGTAAAATAATTAGTTTCAAATGGTTATATAAAAATCCAAAGAAAGTGAAAATTTTGAACGAATTGTATTTGTATTTTTAAATTGAATAAATTAATAATTAATAAATTTTCGTAATGTTAAATAATAAATTTACAACATTATAATATTTATTGAAATATATATATATATATATATACATAAACAAATTAGAACTAACAAGCAATTAATTAGAAGCATTTAAAAAAAAATTGACTAAAAAATATGGAGTTAAATACAATTAATTGCAAAAAATTAACAAATTAATAAATTTTCGTAGTATTAAATAATAAATTTGTAACATTATAATATTTAATGAAATATATATATACATAAATAAAATAGAAACAATACTCATTTAATTAGAAACATTTAAAAAAAATGTGACTCAATTTGGAGTTAAATACAATTAATTGCAAAAAAAATGAACAAATTAATAAATTTGGGTAATATTAAATAATAAAATTTTAACATTATAATATTTAATGAAATATATATAAACATAAATAAAATAGAAACAATACTCATTTAATTAGAAACATTTAAAAAAATGTGACTCAATTTGGAGTTAAATACAGTTAATTGCAAAAAAAATGAACAAATTAATAAATTTTGGTAATATTAAATAATAAAATTTTAACATTATAATATTTAATGAAATATATATAAACATAAATAAAGTAGAAACAATACTCATTTAATTAGAAGCATTTAAAAAAAATGTGACTCAATTTGGAGTTATATACAATTAATTGCACAAAAATGAACAACAATGTACAAGTGCCCGAGTGGTCACGCCACCTCTGAGATGCCCAGAGGTCGCGTGTTCGACCCCTCACAGGCGCGAAATTGGGTGATTTAATCTGAGCCAAATATGGCTCAAATAAAGGTTGTGGTGCATATGTTAATATGTTGGGGGTTTAGCCAAGTGGTTCGAGCCTTGCTGAGCCACACTGGAGGCCTGGGTTCGAACCACCTTGGCCCCAATTTTTTTTTTCACGATAAAATTTAGCGACCGAAATATCGGTCGGTAAATATATAATTAGCAACCGATTATTCGGTCGCTAAATAAAATATAACAAAATCTTTAAAAAATAAAATTATTATTTAGTGACCGAATAATCGGTCGCTAATTATATATTTACCGACCGATATATCGGTCGCTAACATTCAAAAACGGGTCAAATCCCAGTCCTTTTAGCGACTAATTATCGACCGTTTTGGCGGTCGCTAAGCTAGCGACCGAATGGAAATTCGGTCGCTAAATGTTAGCGACCACAGTTTTACCGACCACCTTAATCGGTCGGTAAATGTGTTTAGGGACCGATTTTCGGTCGCTAAATCAGTCGCTAAAACCCGTTTTTTTTGTAGTGTATCGAGACACAATTAGTACTCTTACTGATGTAAAAGGAAAATATATCTTGCGTAAAATCGTCTCACGAAAAGAAATTATCGAAAATAACATAATTACCCCTCAGGGGGAACATACAAGTAGCAACAGAAAATGGTAGTCGGGCATTAAATAGAATAGGGACCCATATGTTCACCTAACCATGCAACATTTGGACCTCATTTTCCTCAGATATGTAGTCTTGTACCACTTCGCATGTTACCCCTATTTAATTTCATCCCCCCAAACAACTCCTCCCTAAGACCCGCTCAAACTTATTTTCCTCCACTATAGTCCCTTCTTTTCTTTTTATGTGTTTTTTATCACCAACTAATTTATCTAAAGATCGATTAATTTGGAGGACCAATCCAACCATTCAATAGTGGGGGCACCAATTAAAATTCTCGTTAGACCGATTATCTGAATTGATTGCACTTTATGAATTTTGGATTTAAAGGAGCATATTTTTAAATTAAACTAATTAAATCTCAATCAATCAGTTAGCCTCAGGAGTCGATGTGATGGAGGTTTGAGATTCAAAAGTTTTTTTTTTTTTTCAAGTCTAGGGTTAGCACCGAACACACAAAAAATTTTGTGTTCTATATTGAGCCTATACACTTTATTCTGATTTTAATTTGGGTCTTTATTAGTGGATGGTTAGCACCGAACACACCAAAAATTAGTCATTAATTCATTATGCAAAAAGTAATAGTGAACAATATATATATATATCAACAAGTCTTGACCTTTTGCACATTTCTAATAATTCACATATCATGGATTCGTACAAGACTTGTAGCCTCCAATTAATAAGGCAACTTGATGCAAGATTCAAGAATATAATCCTAGAGTACGTACAGTCCATATTAAATAGCAATATAGATACATTCATTTCCAACTAACTATTAACTATATAACTACTTTGGAATGCAATCGTTTTTCTTTTGTATTGTTTTCGTTTCAAAGGAATTTGTATCAATTTTTGGACACACAAATTAATATATATATATATATATATATATATATATATATATATATATTTGGATAATTGCAAATTTGTTTGGAACGGAGGAATATTTATGTTGTCATGTAAGGGTATGTTTGGTTTAGGATGTTTTGACCGGAATAGTCCTGTGTTTGGGGGATTGACTATTTAGTCTCCTAAACCAAACATGCCCTAAATGTCTTTGTAGGTATATATATTTTTCTTTATAGGTATATTTTTCTTTGTAGGTGTGTGATCAGAGCAACAATCTGAAAGGTTTACTTTTTGGGCAAAATTCCTAATTAGCGTACGTGCATGATTTGTGCAATTAATATTGATATAATTATTAAATAGTACTCCTTAAGAAACACTAAAGTATTAGTTTGATAGAACAGACAACAATGCAAATATGAAAGAAGTACAGCATGATTTTGTATAAATAAGTAAATCTTATGTGAACCAGTTTCATAGGAAATTGAAGTCATGAAAAACTAATACTATTACATTTAATTATTGATATCATGCATGCATTCGTTCGCACTATAACATTTTACTCTATAAAATATTATGATATCAGAGAATATTAATAATTGCATGTAATGTATAAATTTCATATTATGAAAATTTGGTTCACCTAGATTTTAGGTATATTAAACAATTTCAAATTTTTTTCTCCGTAAAAACGTGTTTAACAATTATCTAAACTATATGGTTCATTGGTAATATGGACCCAATTTTTTTTTTCAATTTACCCTTTTCAGAAAAAAAAAAAAAAAAAGGCGTCCACGAGGGTCATCCTAACGACATTATTAATAATAATAATAATAATAATAATAATAATAATGAAAATTACAAAATAATTTATAATTAAAATTGACATTAATTACAAATTAGTTCTGTGTAGAAAAAAAAAATACTTCTTGACAAAAAAAATACAATTATGTACAAATATTATGAACTAATTTATAAAAATAATGACATTTTTTAACCAATATATGAATAACCCTAATGCAGAAAATATATATAATTTCCTTTAATGGGCCACATGTAAAGGTGCAATATCTAAAAAGATTGAAGGTGAATCATGAAATTGTCTTTTGGCTTACCAAAAGAAGCAACCAAAAGGACAAAGTCAAATTTCATTAATTAGGGTTTTTTCCCAAGTGTGTGAATTCACAAAATTAAATTTACTGCCAAACATGGCCACCCCCATTCTCCTCCTTCACAGTTCACACACAAGTTTCCCTCTTTTCTTTTCTTCACTCCTTAATTTTATATATATACACACACTTATAATATATACCTCTCTATTAATTCTCAAATATTGTACTACTAATAAAACACAACCAACACTATTCACTATTTCAACTTCAAACATCACCTTCCCCCCCTCTCTCTCTCTTCTCTCTCTCTTAAGATCTCCTTCTCTTAATTGCAATACATATCTGATGGGAAAAAGACATCAAATAATACCAATTGTAGTCCTCTTATTTTTGGTCATCATCTTTATAAGTCATGCAAATGGTAGCAGCAGGCACACCAATTTTTTCAAGGTCAAGAAACAAACTCCATCCGCCGGAGAAGGTACCCTCACCGGATTCTTGCCAAAAGGAGTGCCGATTCCGCCCTCCGGCCCTTCCCAGAGGCACAACGAAATCGGCTTGGAAGGCGGCGGAGCCTCCCCATGAAGATACAAGCACGCGTATGTGTGTATATATTAATTAAATGCAATTATTTTAATTACTAGTACAATAATATAATTAATTTTTTATTGATTCTTCTTTCCTCGATCTTTATTAATTTGTAGAGAGGATCGGAGGCTATATGTGATGTTTTTTGATCATCTCATCATCATAAGATGATACGATATATTTCTTGGGAGAAATTGTAGTTTAGAGAGAGAGAGAGAGAGAGAGAGAGAGAGAGAGTTAATTAATTATATATTTATGATCATAGAATTTCAGAAAAATTTGAATTGTGGAGATTCTATGTGGAAAGAAACAATTATATACAAGTATATATATAGTATTTTGATTTATTGAACCGATCTTATTTTTCTTTTAATTCTCATTTCATTTTATTTATTAGAAAAAATGATTTTTTTTTTTTAAAAAAGATTATTGCATTGCATGCTATTATTATTTTCTGCATGAAGGACGTTGTGGCGTTGGTTTTTCCATTTTTATTGATTTGTATGTGGATTTATTGGTGATCTCCCAATTTTGATTCATGTTTCGTCTTGTATTTTAGTGTTACATTAAATAGCATAATTAATTAATAAATTGACTATCCAAATTATATTTTGTGTTGATCGAGTTACATTATAATATATTGTTTCAATATGATCATGGTATATATATATATATCATATATAAAATCATTTGGTTGATTGCATTGTGTACTTCAGAATTATTCCTTTTATTTAAACACTCAATTTAATCACGAGGGAATTAAAGAATTTCTATCTCATGAATTATCTTTATTATTTTCCTAACATAGAAATGTGAAAAGGGAGAGTTGATTTACCAATATTATTAACTTATATCAGTAATATTTCTGGAAATTAATATCGTTTGATCGAGTTATATGTGTTTACTAAATTCAAAATTAAAATTTGAATTTTGTAGTGGTATGATATTGACCTTTTCAAAAAGGATAAGATTGTCATTTTCCTTATTGATAGAGAAACAAAAGCGTGTTACAATAAATATAAGAAATTCATGGGACGACGAAATGTAGCCTACTTTGATTTAATTAATTATCGTTTTCACAGTATGTATGTATGTGTGTGTCCCAAAATTATGTGAAAAATCAATAAAAGACAAAGAAGATAACAGCCAGCTTTTTGGTTAATGTCGGAAAGAATTGACTAAGAAAATAGGTATGACTAAGTCTCCTCTGCACCGGTTACATGGGTGCAACTTAAGTTTATTTTTAAAAAGTTATAAATTATTACTGACAAGTTGTACAAATTATTACTGAAAAATTACACTATAAAAGTTACAATTTTCAGTAATAACATGTGTAACTTTTTAGTAGTATTTGGAATTAATACCAAAATAGTCCCATAACTTTTTCACTTTTTTTATTTGGTCCCATAATTATGTAATATTTCAATTTAGTCCTGTAACAATTCAAATCTAACCAAATTAGTCTCATAACTATGTAATATTTCAATTTAGTCCGGTAACAATATAAATCTAACCAAATTAGTCCCATAACTATGTAATGCTTCAATTTAGTCTCATAACAATTCAAATCTAACCATATTAGTCTCATAAACGAATTCGTTTCACTCATGTCCCGTGTGAGCCAATTTCACCGGAAAATATAACACGTGACCGGAGAGTGAGTAAAATGACGTTGTTTTATATCATTTCCAGTGATTTGGGACTAATTTGGTTAGATTTAAATTGTTATAGGACTAAATTGAAAGATTACATAGTTATGTGACTAATTTGGTTAGATTTGAATTGTTATGAGACTAAATTGAAATATGGCATAGTTATGGGACTAATTTGGCTAGATTTGAATTGTTATGGGATCAAATTGAAACATTAGATAGTTATGGGACCAAATCGAAAAAGTGGAAAAGTTATGAGACGATTTTGGTATTAATCCCGTAGTATTTTGTGTAATTTTTAAAAAATGAACTTGAATTGCACCGTACGTATAACTGGTGCATACAAAACTAATCCAATAGGTATATATCTAATCGCAACAATTTCAACTGTAGCAACAAATTAAGTAGGTGTCTATATCGAATATCATTTAATTTGTTGCCGTCAAACGTAATTTCCTTGTGACAAAAACTTTACTATATTAATTTATATTAATTTGTATATGCAATTTAAATGTATTTTTAAAAAATATTAATTAATTTGTTAATATCCCATGGAAACAATTGATACTATTTTAGAATGCATATAAAGCTTCATTTGGTTCGTTAGATAATTAGTTAAGATAAATTAAATTATCTTATTTAATTTGATGTTTGGTTTAATAGATAAAAGCTCAAGATTAATAAAAAAATTCAAAATTAAAATTCAATTATCTTATGAATGGAAGATAATATTATCTTAGAACGAGAGGTATGATAATAATCCATTGTGTTTATCTTTACTAAAATACTCCTCTTATATTGGAAATGAAAACCATAATTTACTTTATTTTTGTTTATGATATAGAGGACAAAATTGTCAATTGTATTTTTTATTATTAATCTTACAATCCAAACATTCAAAATAAAAAAAAATTTACATTACTAATTATTTTAATCCATCAATCCCAAATATATTATTTAACTCACAAATAACAATTTCTAGATTATAACCTTATTTACTTTATCTTGAGTTATTTATCTTGTCCATCGAACCAAATGAGTCCTAAGTTGATACATACAAAATCTTCTCAATTCACATATGTTATGTATTTGACATGTGGATCTAATTCCATTATTGAATAGATCAACACATAAAAGTATTTGAGGGTACCGATATGGAAATTTTGGAAATTTGAGGGTACCGATATGAAAATTCACTTGAACGATTAATTTTCCAAAATTTCGGTTAAATATCGGGAAATTGTCGGAAATATCGGGAAATTTCGGTTACAATATCGATATCGGTCCAGGGTAATTCAAAATGTGCAGATTATCGAGAAATATCGTGGAAATTTCGGTAATTTATCGGTCAAAATTTCGGAAAATAATTTTTTTTTTTTATGAATTGGTATCATTATTGCTTAGACCAAGATGATATTTCTTCTTTTACATTTGAGGCTCATAGGACATCATTTTGGTATTAGTTGTGTAATATTCAATAATTATGAACAATTGTTGTATCGTTTTATATTTTTTACGTATGTTTTCTTGATATGTTTGTTGTAAGATTCTCATTTTATTGAGATTTTAAGTTCAATTAATGTATTAAGGCTAGTAATAATATTGTCTAAAATTTCATGTTAAATTTCCATCATTTTAATGAAATTTCCGTGAATTTTCTATTTTTTATCGATATCGATATTTCCACCGATGTATCCATAAATTCAGGGTACCGATATTTCCGTCGATACCGATATTTTCATCCTTGCTTATATCTAGGATTCAACAGTATCATCCATTGGGTACAATTTTTTTTTAAAAAATGTGATGAGTAAAATGTGTATAATAAAAATTGCGAGATGAAAAGTTTGAGGATGCATATTTTAAGGAATTATTTTTAAATATGTAAATTTATTTTGTGAGACGAATCGAAAAGAAAAAGTAAGCAAACTTTAAGTTGCAGTAAGAAAGCCATTAGATCATTCAAGTGTGCATTCGATTCAGTTAAGCATTTTCTAGTTGTGGAAGGACGACTTAATAGGATTAGTTATAAGAAGATTAAGTTGAATAAATATAATTAGCATGGACCTTCAACCTGTATTAGGTACTTAAACAAAAAGTATTGTTTCCAAGTCATTTGCCGTCCAAAAGACACCATTAAATTCAAACATTCCTACCAAATTTAAAACCACTATTAAAATAATTGAATTGTTCTTAAGTCAACTAAGAATTAAAAACATGAAATTATATGCAATAATGTCAATGTTGGTTAACTCTAAATTGAATTATTTTATCTGTTAGTGTTGGTGGGGAACTCCAAATAGGGACAGTTGCAATTGAAAATATTCAATTTATTGGGCTGCTATTTGTAAAATTATTTTAAGGAGACCCAATTAAAATAAACCATCAAAATTTAAGATATGGACTTATATGCATAATAATTGTAGGCTTTATATATAAATATTATTATGGGATTTTTATTTTGTTGAAGACGAAACTAAAAATAAAAAATATTTCATTATATTATATAAAAGATAAAACTTGTATGAACCCGAGTTCACGGTGAATTCGAGTTTCTCAATTATCACTGTCATATTCATATACTATCACTGTTATGCATATACATTGTCACTGTTTAAAAAATTAAATATATTTTCATAACAGTGATAATAATTATACATAATTGTGGTACGAGTTTATGTGAACCCGAGTTCACAAGAGAACCTGCTCTATATAAAATTATGGTCCCAAACATCACTTATATTTTTACATGTATCAACATCTTGTGGACCATTTAATTCCTCCCCTTGATAGACCTTAAGCCAAAAAATTTATTAAAAAAAATAAAATAAAAATACGACATAAATTAATCAACTAAAATAATTAATTAATTTTGTGGATGGGAGTGCCAAATGCGTAGAAATGAGAGAACCTATATTATAGTGGTTAAAATATCGTAATCAAAACCACAATTAATTAGCACAAATTTATGCTTAAACATGAATATAATATGAACAAAGGCGCTAATCACATTAACACGCTTTAATTAAATTTATTAGAGCGTGCGCCACCCTTGACATCTGGAATGATAAAAGAATATTGCCATAATTATTATTTTCTACATCATGCAATAAACTTCTTATTTATTTAAATTTGGGGTTCTTCAATAAGCTTTTCATATAATTTTTAAAATCCACTTATCCCACTTTTAATTCTCTTGATAAATCCGATAATTTATTTTATTCGATCATCTCACTTATACTGCACTTATATTATACTCTATTTTATATTCATACTAATTAATTTCCATAAAAAAATCATGAGAAGCATCTAAGCACAGTCAAATACCTTTTAAATAGTGCATACAAATTAAAACAATATATGTTTAATAAAATGGTAATATAAGAATAAATATATATATATATATATATAATATCTAAATATTTGAATAAAATAAGTGACTAAAATATTTATCTTATCGTGTCACACATCAAATTTGTGCATCATTGTCTACACAAATTTTAAGAAAACTAAATAAAATAAAGATATTATATATATATATATTGGGGGTTCACTTATAAATTAAATAATTAATTATAAGAATGATAATAAAAGCGACAATTTCCTCAAAAGAAATACATACTATTTTTTGTGGTCCAACATGAAAAAAAATACACAAATTTAGTAAAAAAGTATATATATATGTTGGGCGGTCCCCAATTCTTTTAGTTTAGAGTGATTTTTTTTTATCAATTTAAGGAAGACCTGACCTGACCTGAACCTTCAAATACATTGTCATCTGTGCAAGACATTTGAGATCTATATTGTCTGCAACTCAGGTGACCAAAGCAAAAGACACAGGACTACAAAAATTAGGGGCATCAATGTGACCATAATAACTTGGGAAGATATATACACACTACCACCATATAAATCAGTGATGCCCTTCCCCTGCAGATGTTATAGTGTGTGCAAATTAATAATTAAAAAAAGAATTAAACGAGAGAATAGGAAGAGAGTGAAAGGGCAAAAAAAAGGGGGTCTGTTTCCTACAATACAATTGGTCTGAAACTACATCATGCTCATGATGGGCAACATTCCAATAATCCTGTGACTCGCCTAAATTTGGGAGGAAGGTGACAGAGCTCCTTCTGATCTGCGGGCAGCCTGCCCGGAAACCGATGACTTGTCCGAACCACGCACGTTGTATTTCTCGTAAACCTTTTCTCGGTTCTCCGACCACCACGTCTCCGCTTGGTGTTCCCCGAATCTTCTCCGACTGTATATGCAAAACATTGTGGGACAACATTGAATGAAATACCAAGAAGATGTACAAAAATCCTTGTCTAATGGTGTGTTTGAATTGAGATTTCAAAATCTAAATCCGATTCTAATTTGAGATTTTAGAATTCGACTTTTAAAAACTCTATACATCTTACCATACAAATACCTATAAACCCAATGTATACCATTTTTTCCTCATCACCCCCTACCAATGACCCATTAATGGGAAAAAAATGTGTTCTTTTTTTTTCATCACTTTTCACTCTTTTTTTTTTCCAAATGACCCATCTACAGTACACTCTTACACATCAATTTTACATAAAGTTAAATCTTACCACTATTAACTCTCAAACAAAAACACGCCTTTACTATTAATTAGGATTTTGAAATCCACTAGATGCCAATTCAAACATACCCTAAGCTCTTTATGACAAGAATAGTTTGATGGGTGGAGGTTTTTTTAGGAACACCACAAATGGTAACAATTAAAATAATAAGAGGTGATGTCAATTACCTGAAGCGTACGCGCTTGAGATCTCTCGTTCCATCTCGAAGGGCTACAAGTGTTATGTACACACCGGGTTCATACTGTTCAATCCATTCTGCTTCAATTTGGCTAGCATTGCCTGGCACAGCTGTGTTTCTTGATTTCAATCCACTTTCACTGTCCCGATTAGGCTCAGAATCTTTCCCATCAACACTCTCAGACACACTGTTCCTGTAAGACTGAGTATTTCCACTACCGTTGGAAAGTCTGGTATCCGAGCGCTCAAATGTGCCTTTAGGGGAGGCTCGTTCCAGACCCTGAGCACCTAAGCTAGTTTCGTTGCTTCCCATATTATCTCGAAGAAATTCAGATGGACCCTGTGTTGTAGTTTGTAGACCTGAATCTGCTATGGGGTGGGAGCTCGAATAAGGGGCGTTGATCTCATCTGATCTTGAATTCCTTTCTCCATTTGCATTAGGATAATGTGTGCCATTTGAATCTAATCCATTGGGCAGGTAGATGAGCTTGAGGCTTTCAGGGTCGTAAGCTCCTGGTGGCAACCTCTCGGCCATATCTTTGAGCTGAAACGTCAGAAAAAGAAAGGGTTTAACATAAACATTTATCAACGTATATCTTGTTATCATGGATATGGGGTGGGTTTTCTTTCCTTTTTTGCCCCTTTCTTTCGGAGAGAAGAATTCACACAACATGAAAAGTAACATGATAAAGTCATAAATAATCAAGACTTTTTGCAAAAGTTTTCAATTACAACATTTGTTTCTAAAATTCGGGCTTTCAAATTGTTGCAATTCTACCACATTATTATTTTCCAGCAACTTATGCAAATGTTGTAGCTGGAAAATCTTTGGAAAAATTGCAAAGAATTTATTGATCTCACATAATAAAATTGCAAAAAAAATGTGAAAGGTCGTGCATTAAATTAAAAAAAATTAAAAACATATATGGTAATTGAGAAAATGTGAAAAATCATGATTTATTTTGCAATTAACTCTAAAAATTATGTATGTTATGAAGGGAGAAACACACAAGTCTTGATTGAAGAAAAGAATATCAGCGAGATTTTCTTTGCAACTGAAATCTCAAGTTAATATGTGATAAGATGCAGATAAGAATAAGAAACAGAACAAAACCTGTGCTGTAAGTGACTTAATCACTTCTTTTGCAGCTTTGCATTTAGCAGATTCCTCAGCAGCCAATGTCATTGCCTCCTGAGTTTTCTTAGCCGATTGCTGGAGCTCCAATTCTTGCAACTCGCATCGGTTTTTAAGGTTTTCTGCCTGATTTAATTTCATGGTCCATTAAATTAGAAATACTCCAATTTCTTTCAATAACAGTATTTATCGAAATCTGAAAAAACACAAGTAAGATGAAAGCCAAGGTATACCTGCAACCGCAACTTGTGCACTTCCTGATTCAGAAGTTCATTCGTCTTCTTTAGACTATCAGTAATACTTTTCGAAAAAGAGAGACCAGCTGTCGTAGGAACCGGAGTTGCAGATCTTGGAGGGCTAGCCTTTCTCGAGAAGGGTGACACAGACCTTGAACTCACACTCGAGGCTGTAAGAATTGGCTTTGGAACATTCCTACGTGCATCAACGCCTGTTGACATAACAGCATCTCTCAGCTGCAATAGAGATACTTGAGACGAACGACCAACAGAGAATGTATCGCCTTTTCTTCCTTGTTTGGCTGCTTTTGTATCCAACTGTTTGATCAAATCAAAGTTTGAAGGTGTTGCAGACTTGACCAGCCTTAGATCAGCCTTGTCCAAACGATCCTTATTTTCACCAGAAAGCCGGGGACCAGAATTCCTGCGGTTTTGAGCTCCAGCTTCAGCCACCTTAGATAGTTTCACAAAACAAGAATCACACACACGATACGGCTTGCTAGGATTTGGAGACAGAGCTGCCCGTGCTGCTTTTCTAGAACTGCAGGCATGGCAATGTACCAATCCACAATTATAGCAATTATGTCGTTTTCTTGTGAAACCAAAAGCCTGTCTACAAGCTGAGCACTGGGACTGCTCAGCACCAGAGACCCATTTATGAAGGCATATAGCAGATGTATAATTTGAACCACAAGCAATAAATTTAACGTGTCTATCCTTTAAAGCTTCAACTAGGGTGGGTAATTTTCTGTCTTCTATATCCCCATGGCCCAACCTTCCATTAGCACCTTTACCCCACGTATAAACCTCGTTTTTTGATGTCAACACGGACACATGATACGCACCACAAGAAATTTCTTCGATGGATTCAGCAGCAAGCTTGTCTTCTACCAAGCAGGGTAGCTTTCCATCGGCTTGAGGATTTCCAAGCTGGCCATAGACCGTACTTCCCATTGTGAAAACACGGCCAGATGTTGTTAGACCAACAGTCAAACTATGGCCACAAGCGATTTTGTGAAAATTGAAGTCAATAAGTGCAGGGACGCAAGTGGGCTTCAGTCGAGGTTCCTTGTCTCCATGCCCAAGGCGGTGTTTATCACCATCTCCCCAAGTGAAGAGTTTTCCAGACGAAAAACTTGCACTCGACTGTGTCACAATCACCTCAACCACAGCAGCTGTATGCCACACTCCACAGGCAACAGCTATTGTTCTCAACCCTGACAGAGAGTCAACCTCCCTTGGAAATGAAACACTTTCTCTATTTCCATGGCCCAAAACACCAAAAGTCCCATCTCCAAAAGTGAACAGCTGTCCAGTTGACGTTATCATGGCAGTATGCCATGGCCCGCATGTAACAGTTGCAACTTGAAGCCCTTCGAGGGGCCCTGCGATTCTCTTCGGTATCCAGTGACTCACATCAGTACCATGGCCCAAGAGGCCAGCATAGTGTGTGCCATCACCCCAGGTGTAAAGTTCACCAGCCATTGTGACAGCACAAGTGTGAAACTCTCCACATGCAACAAAATCAACACTGCTAAATGTTAAAGATTCAACTAGACGAGGTTGAGTGACGTCTTTCCCGACTCCATGCCCGAGTCGTCCACCAGATTCTTCGCCCCAACTGAAGACTTCACCTTGCCTAGTAACGAGGGCTGCATGTCTGACACCACATGCTATGTAATGCACATCGAGCACTACGTTGCATTCCAATGGCCTGGGTAGAAGAACGTCAGCTCTAGTAGTAATGGAACTAGCGTTCTTCTCTGGCCCAACCTTCACAATATTATCGCATATGACTTCACCCCATATGTACACATCCCCCAGCGCATCACAATCATCTGGCGCAGAACCATGACTGGATGTACTGGGGGCGCTAGATACACTAACCCGAAAAGCATCTGAGCCAGATCCTTTCACTTGCATATTTGTTTGATCTAATGCTACATGTGACCTTTCTGAATAGGTCAAATTATCAGGGCGGTAGCTCTTTGGAGAAGCAATTATGCTTGAACTGATGGAAACCTCTGGTGAGCTAGCTTCTCGTGTTGCACTCACGGAACTATTGCTTGGACTATTTGATGTCAAATCTCTGTTGTCCTGGAGTCATTTTAGTTACACATAACAGGTTAAGAGATGTTTGAGTGCAACTGAACCATAACTTATTAAATATCAATAATAAAGTAAATGCGCACATTTCATGCTCGATGATAGAGTTAAGGAAAATAGATCGAACAATCTACCAAGTCATTGACCATTATTAGTAAAAATAACTTCACATAATTTTTTATTATAAAAAGGCAAGATAAGATAAGTATGTCAATTAGTTCATGCGTAAAACAACTGCAAGCGGCAAGGCAATTCCAATGAAAGATTTATGAGTTAACTTGAAACAAGAAATAGCAATGTAGTAACTAAAGATAATAAACAACAAATTATATTCCATATAAAAATTGGCACTCATTCTAAGGAGAATTGTGGTGCCAAAACCTCTGATCCGATGCTCAAGACTACTTAGAAATAGAGGAGTAGCACAGGTATGACACTGATATGGGTATGGATCCCTTACTATTGGATACTTCCAACAAAAAACACTGCATACTTCTTGAGAAAGTGTCACTTCATAAGTTATATCCCCTTGGAGATTATGTGAAATCATTATGTTGTTTATTAGTTGTTTGGAATTTTAACCTTGCAGATTGATTGCAATATTTTTAATTTAGGATACAAACCTTGTAATTTAGTTAATCTTAAGTTATTCCTCCTACTCGTATCCTAATTTTGGATTCTTTTTAGCTGTGTTAGTCAGATTCCTAATATCCACACCACACATCCATACCCTAGACCAAGCAGCATAGGCGAAGACTAAGGACTAACCCATCATATGCAAATGACAAATTGATGTTGTAAAACTCACATCAAAATAGAGACCTCCATCATTCCACCCATCAATTTTTGAGCGCCCAGCCTGTCCAGATGTTATTAATGCCTTGAGGCCAGCTATCCAGATTTCTGCCTCAACTTTGTCCTTGCAGATCTAATTATAAACAACAAATAGTTACAGAGTTAACTTTTTCCATGATAAATTATTATCAAACTGCATGATAATTGCTGAATTTTAAGAATTTTGGCTAATCACCAACCAGGTCAAGGGACCTTTTCCCGTTGTTATATATGAGAGAAAAAGATAAATACTCCTTCTCAGGGCGGAGATAACGTTGAAAAACAGCCTGGTAACAATTTAACAACCAATTAGATTGAAAACCAGCTATAATGTGGCTTGCACATGCAAAAAGCTCAACAGAGAGAACATTTAACCAAATATGATTAAGTGAACAGGTGAGGTGAAATAAAATATTAAAATCTTACTGTTCTCTGTCCTGGAATAATTCTTGAAACTGAAGCTAACTTCAAACTTCTTTCGCCACTACTAGAAATCCAAATCAATGATGCCTCATCCTACACCAGTAAATTCAACTATAATTAGCATGTTATAAAATAAACAAGAACACAAAAAAATACTCAAGAAGTGATGATGCTGTAAAATATTTGTTTATCAAGGGAGAGAAAACTGCAGTTATACAATAACCTAGGTAACATATAACAATCAACCATGCGTATGTCAAAAAAAATATTGGACAAATAATGATGGTCTTTAATAATCATCAACCATGAATTAACTTTCCGAACGATCTTACAAAAAAACTAATAGGAAAGAGGGTAAAACTAAAAAAGCCAAATCAGATCCAAAAACATATCCAATTTCAATTTACCACAGAGATGAGAGACATAGGAACACTTCTTCAGGAACCTAATCAATCGGGTATGAAGTTACCTGAACTGGCAGCAAGATTTTGTTTGATGTAAACTTTGTAAATTTCCTCATTTTAGTTCATATAAGTAAACCACAGCAATGATTTTTATATAATGTTTTCATTAGTGACATGGCATTAATTAGCTCTATGACCTAGCTGATGTTTATTCATATTCATTTTATAACCCTTTTATTATCAGTTCATTAGGGTTTATGCCTTTGTCAAATGTTATTTATTTTACCAGTTGTTATTTTATCCATATAATGAGATGATTAAGGAGTTTTAGTTTATACTTTACAGAAGATTTTTTTTGTACAGCATCTTGTCCTCCTAAAATATACTCCTTGGCTCCATGAATTTTGTTCCCATTGGAACAGGTACAAGTTTTAAGAAAAAATAGATAAATAAAGTAAGAGTATTGTGAGACACTGTGGGGTCCATTTATGAATAAAGAACTTGTTTGTGAGTGTAGAGTCAAGCTCATGTGAGTAACTAAGTGATGGTGAGGAGGGTGAAGAATGAAGATGAAGTAATTGCTTCCATATAGGGCATGAGAACAAATTTGGTGGAAGTCCCAATAAGGCAAGTGGGAACAAAATACATGGACAGAGGGAGTATCTAGTTTTGGATGTCACTCTGGGCTGGTTCTGCATCTCCTATTGATCGTACACATTGAACATATGATGCTGAGACAATTCTGATAACTAATTGGAATATGCTTAAGATTTCCAATTAACATATACTAGTTAAGCACTAATCGTATAAAATTCACTAAAATTATAAAAAATGGTTTATTGTATACCACTTAGGTTTAGTACTTGGGGACGAACAAGACACTCTTTTTTATCTCATAGTGGTTTTGAAATGTAGATAGCACTAATGAACTTAAGTTGACTGACATTACAATACACTTATTGTTTTCTAACACGTATAAAGATGCAAATTAAGTCAATTTTTGGCCCATTATCAGGTTGATATATATTTGAATATTCAACAGGAATTCTTTACAATTATCATATATTCTCCAAAAAGTTCTATTTGTGTGTGTGTGCCAAATCCTCAGTTTTTTTTTTTTTTTTTGAAGCCTCAAAACAATTTCAATAATTGTGGGTGTGTAATTCATATATGAAAATGGTGTATTCATATTTAAGCAGAGGCTTGTATAGGTGAGCCAGAAAAAAAAAAAAAAAAAACCTTGAATCAAGTCAATCAACTAAGTCCACTACATCCAACTTCCTATGTACATTAAGCAGCCATGTGTGATTTTCCAACATATGTGCAATTCGCCTGTTAGGATAACAAGAGTGACTACCTACATTCTATGCATTAAAGCCAGGAACAAGATAACAACATATCTTCATATCAACAATACAAAGCACAAAATAAAGTATATTAGCCTTACACTAGAGAGTCTGAATGGATAAAATTTAGGCTTTCCCTTACGACCATATTTAAGTAGTTGAGCCCCCTTCTTTAGAGCAATCAACGCCTGCACAAAAAAGTGCAGATGAAATCACAAAAGAAACATAGGTAGTTAAAAACAAACATGACATGCAGCTTTGACTAGACAAGTTTCAGAACTCTCTAATTAACAAGCTAAAGGGAACGTCAAGTTTCTCCCAAGAATCATGGACATTTGCAGATTAAAGAGACCTCCACGTGTTTCCTTTACTCTCCGACCACCATTATGTCAACATATGTACAAGTCCAAATCTGAACACTGACCAGGTAAGAGATTCAATGTCCATTTATCACACTCAAGTAAATGAATTCAGAACAATTACCACAGATTTAGAAACATAAGGAATCATTAGGCTAATATATTAGACTAATAAACGGTAACATATTCAGACGAAGTATATCTGTTTCCCATCAGGTTCTCTTTTTCTGTGTGCTACTAACTAACCTAATTAATGTTATCTCCATGCATTAGTATCTTCATTTCATGCCTGTGACTTATATTTTTTTATGAAGGAGGACATTAGATGTGTGATTGACTAAGAACACAGTCAATCATGTAAAATTACCATATCCAGCGTATGTCTCATATAAAGAGCATTCTGATCGAATAAACAAACATAACGAAGTGAATAAATACAGACAGTACTCAATCTTTATTCCTAGGCACGTCTAAGATTTCAGCAATTGCCTTTTTATATACACCCTCTGTCCCAGAATTATTCGCACACTAGCAATGACACACTTTTTTTAAAAAATGCATTTTTTGAATAAAATAGTGGTATATGGGTAAATATGTGTACATTTTTGTAAGTGTGCAGTGTGCAAACAAATCAATGTTTTCTTTACTGGAGGTGCAAATAATTTTGGGACAGATGAATAAGGCAAGTGTGCTTATATATCGCAGGACAAAGGAATGTACCGTAGTCTCCCCTGCTGATAATTTTAAACGAAAATTATGTCCACATATTTAGGCCTTTTTAAATCATATGCTGCTACAAAACACAAATAGTGAAATATATGCTATAATATATGTGAGGTTCCACAAGTTAAAACGAATCAATATCCTGTTGTCTCTCTTATACAATAATGATATACTCCCTCTGTCCCAGAGGAACTTGCAAGTTTTCCTTTTCGGGACGTCCCAGAGGAATTTGCAGACCCAAAAAAGGAAACCCTTTTATAAACTCCACCCTCACAATATCTAAATATTTACACAAAATATCATTACTTTTTCACTTTTTGGGCCCACATTACACTCAATCCAACTAACTTTTCAACTTTTTACATAAAATTTTACCAAATTAACCCTCAAAACACTACTTTTTTTACTTTATTCTACTTTCTTCTTAATTTGTGTGCCCCTCCTCCCTTGCAAATTGTTCTGGGACGGAGGGAGTAATTATTATCTGAGTTTTTCTTCCTCTCAGCTTAACATTCAACAGTAAAAGCAACCATTCAAGTTATCCAATTTACTCTTGAAATGTCAATTCTTAAATTTGCATTATTTGAAAATGACTGGTCAGTCAAAACAAACCAAGCAAAATTATGAAGTGTTTCTCAAATAAAATACAAATAAAGACACAAGATCCATATTAGATGATGACATCTACTATCAACGCATATGCAATCCTTCAAAAGCTCCAATATTAGCATCAACTAAAGAGACATGAGCCCGTTAAGCAAACCAAGCTAAAAACTAAACACACTAAAAGTTTATAGTTCATCAATTATAAACAATCATCAGAGTCTCAAATCAGTCTCAACCAGAAACGAAATGCTATGAACCTAAGGCTCCATGATATCATATGATCAGCAATGCTAAAACAATATAATTGGAACCCAAAAAGTTAAAAATTTCCTCCAAATGTGAATTCACGTTCCTACAAATCACCAATTCTGAAAACATACGTATTAATTCCAATTCTAAAAATTCCATCCACACACAACAAAAACTGTAGGGTGTGTGCATTTTGGAATTCACCCGAAAGGATTTAGCACTTTGAGGTCCACGCCACGTTTTGTTGTGGGCTCTAAAATTTAGATACAAAATCCCACAATAATGCAGATTTATTTTTTTTTCAAAAAAACTTACTACTACTCTGCTGGATAAAAAACATTTTATGCACTCTAATAATACAAATATCAATCACTCTTAGCCCACTGATTTGACATAAATGTAAAATATAACTCTATATAATTCCCAAAACATGTACATCTTTTTCCTATTCACCAGAATTTTTAAATCCATACTTCAACGCACACCATAATCCCAAAACAAACATACCTTAATTGTCAGACAAGAATTAAGAATCTCAAATTTCATCATAAAAGAAAGGGAAGAAGACGAAAGACATAAACTACCTCAAAGATCATACCATTTAAATTTAAGAATTACATTTACCATCACCATTGACAAATCAAAAAGCAAATATACCTGCTCGATGTCACGATCGGCATTACCGTAGCTAACAAGATCTGCCATTCAACGTGAAGCGGTCACCACCACACCAACACCACCGCCGCCACCATCCCACTCCACTCATTATCATGCCAAACCACCACTACCTCCGCCGCACACTACCATCCACACCACCACCTAACTTCCCTCCTTCCCGTTTAAATTACTAAAAAATCGTCAAAGATCCAACAGCAAAAACCACGCCTTCAGTCTCCTACAGATCTGGAAAACCTATCCACTCACCTCTCTGCCAAAGCTCCAAAGTCAAAATTAGTCCTCCGCCCTTCCGATGGACTGCGATTGTTGACTGCGTCAGACGATATAAAAAGTCCTAGACGCCGAAGTAAAAACGGCGGTTCCCGGCGATTCTACCAGCTCCTGCGACGCCGGAAATGAAAAACAGGTGGAGAAAACAATTTTACGAAATAAGAAATTAATGTTGGGGTGGAGAGAGAGAGAAATGGGGAGAGCAGAGAGAGAGAGAGAGGTGGTGCGCGCGTAGGAAGAAGAAGAGAGACTACGAGTCAAAGATGAGGAAAAAGCAGGAGTTGCAGCAATTCCGAAACTTTGCCTGAGAACCGAGAAAATATGTATTGAGGTGTGATAATATGCGGGGAGTTGTACCTCTGCTTCCCATGTGTCTCTCTAGAAAAGCATTTCTTTTCCTCTTTTATATTTTCCATCTTTTTTGACAGGTGTTATTCTTTTTTTTTTTTTTATTGAATAAATTTCAGTTAAATTAAATTGTATTTTAAATTATTCAGTTGTATCAGAATTAATATCCCAGTTGCTTAAGAATAGTCTCTTTTTTCCCTAATTGATACTTATAATAAAAGTTAATTATGGCCCAAGTTAGCAAGTCAATTTTGGATCACTCTCTTTAATTCATGTTTCAATTTTAAAATTATAAAAAAAAAAAAAAAAGTAAAATTCATCATACATATGATCAATCTCATGTCAATTCATTAATTAGGTCAATGAATAACCAAAATTTTTAAGTTTAATATCATACACTCCAGTCTTGTGTGATGTATTTCATTTTGTTTAAAGCATTAATCGAATTTAAAGTTTTGAAATTTTATAATATAAGTATTTAAATTTCAACAACAAATTTATAATACATAAATCACTATAACTAGATGCACAATGTAGTTCAAGTATATATTTTTTTAAATAATAGTTATTTTTTTAACATTATATTTTTTAAAATTAATCAATTACAATTAGTTTTCTAAGACAATCAATTACAATAATTCCTTCTACCACCGGATATATGACTTATTGTTTTATCTTGCTATAAATCAAAATTGCAACCACCACAAAATGGAGGAGACCACCTAAACTACACTCTTGAATGTCACTACAGTCAAAATCGTAATCTCCACAATAGAGGAACCACCGCCTAACTATAAGAGAGAATAAATATTTTTCATCTCTGTGTCTCAAACCTAAGACCTCTAGGTCTTGCGTAGTGGAGTTCTAACTTCTTAAGCTATACACATTTTCATTTTCTGTGAACATTATAAGTTAATAGACAATTGTAATCATTCAATAATAACAAATGATAATATTTAAAAAATACATTTAAGTTGCATGATATTTTTAGTGTATACAAGATACTCATTTAGGAATACCATGCTCTAAATACAAGACTGTAAGCACCAAAATTTAGTTAAATTTAAAGGTGTCATATATTATGTTAATCATAATTTTTAAGATAAAAAAAAATCTCCAAGATTCATGATTATATTTTCCTTATTCTTAGACTTGAGAATATCATTTTCTTGTTCTTCAAGTCACTGATTCTTATAAATATAAGACTTATAATAGACTTTTAATAGGTCAGATGGAATAAGTCACCAACGACCCCCTCGACTCTCAGCTACCAAATTGTAGGTTAAATCTTTTTCATGTCTAATGAAATGAGCTGCAAACGACTCCATCAACTCTGTACTATCAGTTGTAGGTCAAATCTGGAACAATCAATGTATCATAAATCAAGTCCATGTCCTTGGAAATAGAAATCTAGAGATTCATGAAAGTTGTAATCTAAAATCTCTTAATGGAAATTATATTTACCACCAAAATAAAAATATATATTTACCATATTTTTTTCTCTTCTTTTATGTATTTTTTCATAGATATTGAAATATATTTACCATGATTTCTGAAGAGCGGAGATGAAGATCGAAAATCATCTCGATATATAAATACACCTATGAATAGTCAAATGGCATTAAAGAAAAAGTACATAAATAATGTATACTTTTTTTTACTCCATATTTAGATTAAAATCTTGAATTAAAATTAATTATTTTTACTCTCTGTCTATTAAAAACGTGCATTATTGTGTTTGCACGAATTTTAAGAAAAGATAAATAAAGTAAATGTACTGTGAATGTATTGTGGGATATATTTATGAATAAAATTAAGAAATAATTACGAATAGAGCATATATTAGTATTGAAAATACACTTAAGACCTCTATTATTCCCTAATTCCAACTAGAGCCATTTCACCTTATAAACACCCCAGCAGAAACATATAATAACCATATTGCCCCGTCCTTTATCTCCCTTCTTCGAGAATTTCACTGCTACATACATCACATCCGCCGAATTCCTATGTCATAGCTGTGAACGTCAAATCAAACCATAGCTGAATTAGGGAAATCATTTCTCTACACAGGATGTTAGTTTTGTTGTATCGGATGTCTATTAGATGATTTGAATTTCAAATTTCTCGTATACATTGTTGTTATTGTAGTATGAAATTAAACCAGACACCGAAATTCATTTTTTGGGGTTTCTTTGATTTTGGTGATTTTGGGGTTTTTATTCACAACAGTGAATTTGAGGGCGACGGCTTGGGGTTCCGACGGAGGAGGGAGGCAACCGCTCGAGCAAGGCTCTGCGATTTCCGATGGTGAGTCGTTGTGGTGCTTCCGGCGTTGGATTTGTGATTGTGTGCTTCGACTTAAGGCGCGACTGGTAGCGAACAGAGATAGCACAAGGGTGGATTGAGATGGTAGGGGTGGTGATGTCCTGCGCTTGGAAATCGAAGAGGTACAGATTTCCAGCGGCGGAGAGAGCATCGTTGAAGGCGAACGTGGTGTACCCAACAAGTGGGGGAAAGTGAAGAGAGATGGAGTAACGAGGGAGAAATACATCGGCGGCGAGGCGCGACTGAATGAGCTTTTTACAGGAGCTTGGTGTGTGGCTTCAATCGGCGACAGGTGGATTTGCAGGTTCCGGCGTCGCTTCAAATAAATTCCGTTGGACAGCGTTATAGCTTCAGACGTGGCCATGACTGACTTTGCGGACGAGTGCGATGGTTAGAATAGAAATTTTTGGCGTGAATAATCAGTTGTGAGCACGGTGGCGAGATGCGCGGCTAGGGTCCACTCGATGTGGAAAAGAAGATATTCCAGGAGCCCTTTGAAGAAAATTCATGTTTCCATTTTCATGATTAACCAGTCACAATTTTGTATGTTGGAACATGAGCATAACACAAGTTCTCCTTCTTAATCATTTGTTGTAATATTTCTTGAGATATGATAATGTGAACATTTAGAGGACTTTTGTTGATAACTCTTTAGAGTCGAAGCTCTTATGTCATTAATTGTGAAGTCCCTCTGCTAGTGTGGTTACGATTCACTTGTTTTCTCTTGTCAAACAAATGTGGAGTTATCTACACTTTCTATTGCCTTGAGGATGTAAACTGTACAAGAATATGTTTTCGTCGAAAAATTATGTACATTTGTGTTGCCGAAAAAGAGACGAATTGAGTACAATAATCAATATTATAGTACAATACGATTCATTATGGTACAAAAGCAATAATACACTAATTTGTTCAATGTTACATACGTCACAGTTCACTGAAAAACCAAGATAATAATGTGATGTGATGGGCACAGTACACGATGTGATGTGAACAGTGACACACATCACATCAATTGTGCCTTCTGTCAGTGCATTAAATGCTCAAATAGTACCCGAGGTACAATTATATGAATTATAATACACTCGCTTCAACATAAATACACACATAAGCTCAATAGCACACTCCTACATATTTTGGCCTCACTGTAATGTTTAAAGTTAGGAGACTTAATTTGTAATATTACTGTTAGAATTGTCCTTAGACGTAAGTGCCCCTAAAATTAATTGTGATAATAATAATAAAAGTAATAATTTTTATAGAAAAATAAAAATAATTCTGTGAACAAACAAAAAATTATTCATAAATTTAAAGTACTAGGGAGTGTTATATTGCATTACTACTACAAAAGTAATTATACTTCCGTGATGAGCAATAAAAATCCTGTAATAAGTAAATAGAAAATCATTTTCAAATTTTATTACCACTAACTTTGAAGCGCTTGCATTTGTTGACGTTTAATATGATATTAATGAATAAAATTAATTGATCAATCAATTGTTACGGTTGAACATCAATGTCTTCCAATTGAAATTAATAAATAGAATAGGAGTATTATTATTATTATTATTATTATCTTTAGCTATTTTATAAAATATTATACTAATAAAATAATCTAGTAGACTAGAGGGACCAACATATGTATTTCGGAATCGGACACTTGACTGGACCTGTCGAATGAAGGCGGTCGGGAATAGGCATTCCTCTCTCTGGACAAAAGGGGGGTAAAGTGGACCAAATGCCTTTTGTTTTGCATGCTAAAGAGTCATTCCCCAAAATGCCCCTGGATGACGTGGCTCACTTGTTCAGTTCCAATGTGCTAAGTGTCCTGTGTGGCACGCCAACTATGTTTCATTTTTCCATCTATTTTTTAGGGAAAATATACATTTTTGTCCTATAAATTTCGTTGACTTTGGTTTTCGTCCTTTTAAATTTTGAATTTTTGTTTTCGTCCTTTAACTTACAAAAAATTATGATTTTCGTCCTTTTAAGTTTTCAATTTTTGTTTTCGTCCTTTAACTTACCAAAAATTATTGGTTTTCGTCCTCCAACTGCCTATAACCAATCACACAACCGGTAATACACAGGTAGATCAATTTTTTCTATTTTTTTAAGCGAAATACTGACGTGTGGGTATTTAGAGGGAATTAGGTCTTGATGGATAAAATACAGGATTAACCGAAAATTCTCTCACAAATCAAAACCCTAGTCGATCAAATCTAGGCATAGGGGCTTGAAAGAATTAGGGAAAAAAGGAACAAAAATCCCCAAATCAAAATATTCAAAAGTTTAAATTCTTTTGAGCGCATACTCACTGTACGGAAAGGAAGAGGGATGTCTTCAAGAAATTCGTACGAATCAACAAGTTTCGAGCGCAATATTAAGTGTTATTGTGATTTCGTCGCACGATTTATACATCATATTTAGAAATGAATCCGGACAGAAGATTTTATGGATGTAAGTATTGGACGGTATTTGGGAAGGAATTTACGGTTAAAAGTGTATTTTGTCAAGACCTGATTCCCTCCAAATACCCCAACGGCTAGAGCTGTTATACGAGCCGAGCGAGCCCGAGTAGTGCCAGACTCGGCTCGGCTCGTTAAGCTTATCGAGTCGAGCCGAGCCTAGCTCGTTAAGCAAACGAGTATTTTTTTGAGCTCGGCTCGTTTAACACTTCGAGTCGAGCCCTTAACAAGCCGAGTCGAGCGGAGCTCACGAACAGCTCGTTTATTTTAATAACAATAAAGCTAAAACTATCACCAATTCACCAGTATGAGTGATTTGAGAATATGAATTGTATTATTATGTAAAATATTAATATTTTATACCCTAAATTATATAATATTTATAAAATAATCTCTATTTTTCGAGCCTACCGAGCAGCTCGCGAGCCGAGCTCGTTAAGCAAACGAGTATTTTTTTAGGCTCGGCTCGGCTCGTTTAACATATCGAGCCGAGTCGAGTCAAGCCGAGCTCACGAGCGGCTCGTTTATTTTAACAGCTCTACCAACGGCCCACGTTAGTATTTTTTTCCATTCCACATGTGTATTACCGGTTGTATGACTGGTTATAGGCGGTTAGAGGACGAAAACCATAATTTGGTAAGTTAAAGGACGAAAACAAAAATTCAAAACTTAAGAGGACGAAAACCATAATTTTTTGTAAGTTAAAGGACGAAAACAAAAATTCAAAACTTAAGAGGACAAAAACCAAAGTCAACGAAACTTATAGGACAAAAATGTGTATTTTTTCTATTTTTTTTTCTTTTGTACTAATAAATTGGAAGTGAGAAGAGATTTGGTATTTTATTCTGGAAAACGTTATAAAATGATTTTTAAAAAATAATACTCCCTCCGTTTTCAAATTTATTTATTTTTATTTGGCCATGAGTTTTAAGAAAATTAAGATAAAATAAATAAATAAAAGATATTATGGAATAATTGTGGGGTTCACTAAAGAATAAAGTGATTGTTTAATAATATGGTAATAAATTAATATTTTCTGAAAGAAGGATGTGAATAAATTTGGTTAAAATATATAAATGAAAAGTGAGAATAAATATTGGCGACAAAAGGATACTAATTATAAATTGGTTTTGTGTAAAAAAAAAATTCTATACAAATTTTTTTTATGTAACTGTTTAAATATTTTAAACTAATTTATAAATATAATTAGTATGTAAATATGTCCCTTTATTCTTTTGATATTCAAGGGTTGTCGATTTCCTTTGGTAATGAGATGAGTGAGTAGTGAAATAGGTATATTATAAGGAATGATTATTGTAATTATTGATTATGTTTGGTTTATCCGAAAACTCTTTGAATTAAATTTAACTTCTTTTTTCTTTCAGAATGGAATATTAAAATGTTAGTTTTCTTCTTTAAATGGAAAAATAATTAATTGAATAATATTCTATTTATTCTGTATCAATCTCCACATGTAGAAGGCTACACTTTTTAAGTAAAAAATAATTTATTAACTTTTTGAATCAATAAATAAAGAGTATCTTGAAATAACTATGATTATAAAAGTACTTTATTTCTATTTTCTATTATAGAGTGTAAAATTTATTACTCACTCCGTTCCACAAATTTATTACTATTTGGGTGGGCACGAATTTTAAGAAAAATGAAATAAAGTAAGGATATTGTAGAATAATTGTTGGATCCACTAAAAAATAAATTTGAGTAACGGACAAAAATAAAAAATAAGAATAAATTTGGGGGACGGAGAGAATATTAAACATTTCAAAAAAAATATGAAAATTATTAAAAAATAGAGGGAAATTATTTTTTTAAGAGAAAGTAAAAAAATAATGAATGAAATTCATACCACTAAAAACCTAGGAAATGGAGAATTTCTTAGTTTTGACTTTTGAGGTATGAAAGCAAGATATTGGAAATGATACACACACATCAAACACCAATTTTTCATTTTATTCTATTTTTTACCTCCACATTTATTCCACCCAACCAAATACTCCTTAATTAATTTTATCTTATAATTTTTAGTTTCTAGTTTATACTACCTTTGCACCTCTTTAAATTTAACATTTGACAGATGGAACATGCTTAAGAAACATAACAATTACTCACTCCGTTCCGAAAGACATTGCAAACTTTCTATTTTGACATGTCCCACAAAAAATTTGTATGTCTAAAAGTGGAAACCATTTATTAAACTCTATTCTCACACTACGTATATAATATTCATAAAAATATACTTATTATACATTTTTCTTAAATCGCGTGCCCAAAAGGTACCGTAATGTCTTTTGGGATGGAGGGAGTATTATAAATTTGTAATGGAAAGTGTAAGAAAATTTAAAAAGTTGAAGAGAGAAAATATGAAGAGTAGACAATGTAGGTATAAATATGGGACCACAAGTTTCCACAAAAAAAATTATTGAACATATAGAAGGACATTCTTTTGGCAAAATATTAAATTTAAAAGGAGATAGAAAAGGTATTATTCATTAAATATGATTAAATTTGATATAAACTGCCTTATTTTTTATATTAGTTTATTTAAAAAAATAATAGGCATGTTTGTAGAAAAAAATAAGATGTTGCATTACTTTAAATTTCATAATACAATCATTCATACTGTAAATATAAAATTAACACATAAATAATACCAACAATATGCTCGTGGAAAAAAAAACAACAACAATATCAAGAGTTTTATTTTTATTAGATTATAAATTATTTAATTTCAGATAATATATAATAAATGTAACTTAATGTAGTAGTTAAAAATAAATACTGAAATTATCCATTTTGGGACTAAATATTTAATTAATACTTAAGGTGCTAATATTTAATAAATATTTTTGAAGTGGAGTAATTAATTTGAAATTTGAAAAGTGTAATAACAATTCTTGTGTAATAAAATATTTATTTACACTTGAAATGATATACAATTTATTTATTGCATTTCGGGTTCTCTCTCTAGCTATGATCCACTGATTCTCCTTCAACTTTGACTTGGCTCTGGTCTTGACTTGACTGAGGTTTGACTTTGATTTGAACGCTTGATCCAAGGATGAGTTGTCTTGTTTTGGATCGAACGAGGTCTTTGGAATTTTTTTATTGAAGAATGTCTTGAATATGGTGAAGAATCGTCTTCAAATCTTCAAGTCTGGATTTGAGCTTGAACACTTGATCGGAGGGATTTAGCCCCTTGCTCCTGGATCGAAGTGCGTTTGCGGATGAACTTGACGAAGAAGGCTTTGAAGAAGGCGAAGAACACTTGAAGTCTTCGAAGTTGATCTTCAAGTAGAAACGTCTGATCAGAGGGATGAAGCTCCTTGATTCTGATCGAAGGACGTTTCTGATCAAATTTGGCGAAGAACAGTTGAAGATAGCGAAGAACGCTTGATGATCTTCAATGTGTTCTTCAAGAAAAATGTCTTATCGGAGGGATTTGACCTCTTGTCTTGGATCAAACGGTATTTTTGGAAAGCTTTGACGAAGAACTGCTTGAATATGTCGAAGAATGGCTTGAATCTTCGAAGAATTTCTTCAGATTTGGTGAAGAACACTTGAATCTTAAAAAAATGGCTTGAATCTTCTTAGCTCGCAGTTTTGCTCGTCGAGAGGATTGCTGCTTGCTCGTTGCTCGTTCGTCTTCGTGCTTTCGATCTTTCGATGTGTTCGATATGATCGTTGGGTGTAGACCACTTCAAATGACCAAGAAAGGCCCCTATTTATAGGGTGGAGAGGTGAAAACCTTCCTTTCTTGCACTGACACGTAGCGCACTCCGGTTGGCTGGTGCCGATTTGATTGACGACATTTACGAATCAACCAAATTTGGTTTGATTGATTTCCGTCGTCTTCATAAATAGGACAAATCAGTCATTTATTGCCATTTACGAGTATCGGGAGACTCGTAATTTATTAATGACTTGTATCATGTACAATAAATATCATTTTACTATTTAATTAGATAATTAATTTGGTAAATTCTCAAAATTAAAATAGTAATATATGTTGATATTTATTTAATTTATACACATGTCATTATTTAATTGGGTGCCATTTTTGTATGCTTACAAAAAGAATGAATATGGAAACTTGTCCATAATATAAAATCAATATTACTATATATATTTATTGATATTAAAATATTTAATTTTGTAATTTAAATTTATAAACGTACTAGTATTTGTGATGGCGGATCTAGAATTTTTAAGTTGAGAATACAAAAATAATGAATAAAAGACAAAACATTTTCTCGAAAGCGAAAATTACAAAATGGTTCACAAAATTGACATTAGTTATGAATTGGTTCTGTGAAAAAAAATGTTTATGTGCAGGAAAAAGATATGTCTCTTTACAAATATTGTGAATAAATTTGTAAATATAATGACTTTTATAAATCAATATGTAAATCACCCTTCTCGAAACCATCTTAATATGCTATGACCATCACTTTTTATTATAAAAGCAATCACGATGTGCTCTTAATAAATATTAAATACTCCACTCATCCCACCATATGTTGTTCGTTTTTTTCATTTTCGTCCGTTTATATATATATATATATTTTTTTTTTTCTAAAAATTTCTATTCACTTTATTATTATTATTTTAATTACTTTTTTACTTTTTTTCATCACATCACTTATATTTTTTATCAATATAATTTTCACTTTTATCATAATACATATTTTCAAAAGCAACAAACAACTTATATCAAGACGAAGGAAATAATATTTTAGAGTCATACGACTTAATGCAAACTATACATAGCATTTTAAAATTAAAACTATAAATTAGTCTGTAATGTTTTTATTTTTCAAAAGCGATATATCACATTATCATAATATTCAAATCAAATTATAAAGAAATAATCACGAATTGATACAAAAGTAATGCACTATTTTTAAATAGGTGCAATTTTTTTGCATAATAGTGTAAACAAAGGTTGAATAATAGAGTTATTTTTTTGTATATTGTACCTATTTAAAAATAGTGATTATTTTTGTACCAATCTGCATGGATTCCATTATATATTTTTTTTAAAAATTAATTATATGCTTGTTGCTTTAATTAGGTTCCAATTGATAATTTTTCCTTGTAACATTTTAAAATTGTTTCATTTAAAACATAATACATATGAATTGTGAAGTATACATGAACAATATCAAAGTTCAAAGATATTTTTATGTGACAAATTTGAGACTTTATTAAATTTTCAGCAACAGCAGACAAATAAATTGTTTTCTCTGTGTCTTAGGTTAGTTACTTAGGGGGCATACATTGAACAATAATACAGCTCAGACAAATTTATGTTAAATAAATGTGAATATCAAGAAACGCAAATAATTAATGAGTGGGACAATGTAATCATATATTTCTATTAATTAAAGCTAAGGTGGGACATGGAGATTTTTCTTCTTCATATATTTAGGTAGCTTCAATGAAATTTTCTTTACTTGTGATATTATTAATAATATGTATTATACTTATAAATAAATATTATAATATTTATTTACATAGTTTTATATATTTGTATATTTTAAAATATTATTTTTTGAAAATCATAAAATATTATGGTATTAATTTATAATAATATTTTCTCTTCTAAATAACGTAATCATTATCTCTCATTTGATTAAACTACTCTCATCTTATAATTATACTAATCAATTATTCTCCTATTTTGCAACCAATAGCCTTCTTTTTTATCCATTATATTGTTTCAACATTTAGAGCATAATACTTAGTGTTATAACCATTATGAAGAATCAAATACTAAATGGCAGAGAAAAAAATTATTCTCATAGATTTAAGTGTGCGGAGCAAGATAAAGTTTTAGATTCCTGATATTTGAGTAAATACATGAGTTTGTTTTGAGATTTAGCAGAATAAGATTTAACTTTCAAATTAATTTTTAATAGTGTAGTGTATTAGAAAGTATAATAATAGGTTTTATAGGTATTATTATGTGTGAATTGAATGTGAATTTAAAAAGTATATTATAAATCTTAAACTCATATTAAATAGAGAGCAAAGTTCTAAGTCCATTCATGGGAGCCCTAAGACAAAAACAGAGAATTAGAAATGAATATTTGATTTTCCAATAATGATAATGTTTATACATTGTAATAAAAATGAATATAAATGATAATGGTATTATATATATATATATAAAAGATAAAAACTTGTATGAACTCGAGTTCACGGTGAACTCGGGTTTATAAATTATCACTTGCATGTATATAAACTATTACTGTTACGTATATTCACTATCACTGTTAAAAAATCAAGTATAATTTTATAATAATGATAATAATTGCAAATAATAGTGATACAAGTTCATTCGATCTCGTGTTTACAAGAGACATACCCTGTAAAGAATAATAATATGCGAAGAATCAAGTTTACAAATATTTTTATTATTTGAAAAAGAAAAAAACAATTTTTTAAATAAAATATCGCCTGATTTCATCATTCAAAATTTGATGCAAATGCAATAAGAAATCAAATAAACTCCGTTTCCCACAAAACTTCAAAATTTCACGTGGCGTTGCCGCTGACACTCAATTCAACTAAACAATGTTGAAAGAAAAGAAAAGAGAAAAAAGAAAAAAACTACGTATACCAATCATATTTGTAACACATGAAACTTAGATTTAAATTAAAACTTATTCAATCAATTAAATTAGCACAAAAATCAATTGTAAAAAATAATCAATCTATAGTTTCTGTATATACCAAATAATAATTAGCTTGTAGTTGTAATTTATCTGAATTTCAACACCGACCAATAATTAGCCAAATTTATGTATCAATCGTGCACGAAATTACTCTATTTATCGAAATTATAATTTTCATATTCTGAAATTCTAATTTACCAATTTTAATTTTTTTTACTATAATGTATTAGTTTTAGAGTGTACAAATTATTCTTATTAAAAAGAATATATTAAAGAACAAGAAAAATATTACTCTATCTTTTATTACTAATGAGTATTAGTTACCATTATTAAAAAATGTATTACAAATTAATTTATACTACCTCCGTCCACGAAAAATACGTTCAAATATTTGCACGTGGTTTAATGCAATATATCGGAAGGTATTACGTGATATGTACTTTCTAAAGTTATTCTCTTTATTCATATCGGATCTCACAATAGCCCGTAATACTTTCCGACATATTGCATTAAACCACATGCAAATATTTTGAGCGTATTTTTTGCGAAGGAAGTATATGTATTTTTAGCCCTAATTAAGAGTGAAATGTATTGCCTCATTTTTGTCAGTTGAACCTTTGTACTAATTTTATGGGTATTTCTTATACCCTATAAATGAAAATTTTTTTGCCCATCAAAAAAAAAAAATTAAGAGTGCTCTTAAAATATTACAATGTGACAACTTGGAAGGAAAAACTTCATCCAAGGTATATTATGGAATAAATAGGGATCAAATTCCAAGTAATGCCCAAATTTCACAATAATTAATGATATTTTTAATAAAAAAGTGATTATTAATGTGATCTTCCTTAGCCTTCGAGCAGTTATTTTGGAAACAAAAGATTTTTGTTGGAGCCCGAGCCCGAAGCCATTTTTGGGATTTGGTAGGTGAGCCAACAGTGTACTTACCAAGCACCCTCATGGGACCCACTGGAAACTCTGTCAGGTGGGACCTACTTCAACTTCGACCAGAGGAAGATCACCAATCTCGTTCAAAGCTAGATATCATATCTCAGCCGCTTATTTAGTTGACTTTTATTGTAGATTTGACTCTTCAAAATTGTGATCTTTCTCATTTTCGGAATATTTTTTTATGGCATAGTTGCATGTTAAATTATTAATATTAATTTTTATTAAATTTAATCTCAATTTTTTTAATAAAATTCAATTTTAAAAGGTTTAATTTTAAGATTAAAATTAGACCGTATAAAAAAAATTAAAATTAAATCTGATAAAAAATTAATTTTAAAATTAAAATTGGACCTTTACTAAAAAGTTGAGACTAAATTTAATAAAAAATTAATTTTAAAACTAAATTTATTTTATTAAATAGTTATGGGACGGTTTGTGATTTAAGCTTATACACTTATATGTATATATATAATTATAAAATAATATTAATGATGTGATTTATTAGTAATGATAGCATAATGCAATCATACTTGTGAATTGTGATTATAGATTATACAACGTTGCCTTGTCTGAAAGCCGCCTTTGCCTCCTTGCTTTGTGTTTATGTAATCATTCTCAGAATTGAAAAAATAAAATTAAATAAAATCCAGTGATATAATTATGACATATTTGAAATGATTATCAACTGAAAACCATACGAAAAAAGAAATAAATAAAGAAAAAAGTAGAAAAAACATGCATGATAGAGAAAAGATTATTCTAATTATACAAAAGCAAACTTTGTAGGGGAAGAAGCCAAATTTCAAAGTTAGACTAAGCTTTTGGTCGGCTCACAAATTAATTGCATTTTTTTCCATGTTTAGTTCACAACTTTAGATAAATATTTACTCTTTCCGTCACGAGTCCCAACTCTATTTTCGTATTATTTTATTTGAATATTTCAATTTTCGAATTTGAAAGTAATTTTGAGACGGAGGAATGTATTTATGTCTCATTTTACTACGAAATAATTTGCTCGAATGAATTATATATAAATTTGAAGAGAGAAGACATGCATGAAAATGTAATTTGTGTTGAACTTTTTTTCTTCTATTTACACTTATTACTTTATTATATTTCTTAAATTTTGTCTTCAGTTTATTAAAAAAAACCATTAATTAATTGTCATAAAATAAAAGCACATATGCACACAAACATAACAAATACCAAATTAATGAAATAGAGATCAAACAAACTCAATTCATTTAATTATTTCAGGGAAAATGGGTGGTCACTCCTTTGGGGTCTATAGCTTATCTAGTGTACATATATATTTATATCTTAAATTCACATGATTTTATTATTTTGCTGTTTTAATCATTAAATTTAAATTTTCATATTTCACCAATGAAATTTTGGATACGTACATGTTTATCCATTAATAATATTATTGGTACTCACATCAATTATTTATAATATCAAAAGAAACAAATTATTATTAGGTTTGGCCGGAAAAGCACAAGACAACAATTCAAAAATAAACCTTAAAACCTAGCTAGTGCATGCATGTTTGTGTTTCCACTTTTAAATTTTAATATTTTATGTTGAATGCACATAAACCGTCGACGTACATTTCATCAATAATGTTTTGTGATGCTCTTTCTCGCGTAGGTAAAAACGAGTTACACGATAATTAAAAACTACAAGTTCGAGGTATTTTTTGGTCTATATTTTCGTGGTAAAGTACTGTATAAACGAGTTATGAATTGTACCGAAGGGTTAAATATACCTCAAGTCCAATAGAAAAATCTCAAATCGTACAAGAGATGGCATATCTAGTGGGAAAAGGTTAAATCAGGTAGGATTCTTTTGAATTTTTATCGGTTCAATTTGCACCATAGCCTCTTGGTCGAGTGGAAATGGCCAAAGTTAAGTAAAAATGATCCAGATCGAGTGAACTCGATTTTGACCTAAAAGTGAATTTTTTTTAGAACTTCTTATAAATTTGATGCCTAACACTTAAATCCTCGCAGAAATACTTTTCTTAGGATTAGTCCAAATTCACTTTAAGATTCACAATCCAATTTCACAATTATCTTTTAATTGTATTTCGATTTTCTTCAAATTCAATCATTGGTTTCGATTGAATAGGTTAGTTCTAGCTTTATTTTGGAGTATGTTTGAAGATTCAACAAGAGATTGAAGAATTTTATTTCAAGTAAATCAATATAGGCAATATTTTTCTATTTTTTAAGTTATTTATTTTATTGCTGAAAGTTCTTTGTTTGATTTAGCTTTCTCAGCTATGCGTGCCTTTTTTAGAACCATGAGCTAATTTTTTTATATTTTGGGTGTTTGAAATGCTGTAAGAATTTAATTATGCAGAAATTGATTGATTGAATTATTTGACGGTGATTTTTTTAGTATTTATTCAATTGTATTTGTTAGATAATGTATTAGACTCACTAGCATTATACGCGAGTTGATTTAGTTTAGATGAATGCATAATTAAGGTGTATGAAAAATTGAATGCTTATGTTAGATGCTTAGACCATCGAGAGACAAAATATAATTGAACATTCCATGTGGAACATTGAATTTTCTACATGAAAGTTAATTTATTAATTATTTCAAATTAAAAGCATGTCTGTGTTAGAATTCACTTAGCTTAACCACTTGCTTTCTATGGATTCAATATTTTATAACATGGTCGTTTGTTTTAATTATTATGTCAGCCTAATATACTGACGAGTGTTAATTCATTTTCCTTAATATATAAAATACATTTTTCTTGAAAAATGTATCGTCCCACAGGGTGCAAATTTATACGAGATAGAGTGGCTATTTTTTACTTAAAATTGGGCATCATGATTTTGCAATTAATTAGATGGATTGTAGCTAGGGGTATCCCCTTTGATAGCAACCCACAATGGACCCAAGCTACACTATGTCTGCAAAATTATGCACAAACCACATCCATGAGTCTTGATTGATGCTGATATTGATGCCCTTCTAGAGTACAACAGGCTAACCATATAGTACAACCCAATAGTTATTCACTTTTTATTGTGATTTTATGCCATATGAGGAACATTAGGCTGGCAGCAAATCTAATTGTCACTCTCTTTAATCATCACCAATAATAATTTTTGGCCTCTTGCTACAAAATAATTATAATGCTACTTCTATATATCATAATTCAACATATATAGGGTGGACAATGATTTTTAAGTTTCAGTTATTCGAATCCAACTAATTTTTTTTTTAAAAGAAATTTAAATAATTCTACTAAAAATTTGGAGTTTGGATAATTCGATCTCGAAATTTAAAAATCGGATTCGAAATTGGGTATGTGAACATAAAAATTATTATTTAAAAATTATCTCTAAATAACTTATATTTATAAAATGACAAACCAATACTTAAATTTCTGTGGCTTTATTAGATTAATTCATCGACTTAATTTCATTGATTTATTTTTGTTTTCCCTATATGATCTAATGGCCGGTAAGCATTTTATACCACTAGTTTTTCTTTAAAGATTAAAATAAAATTCCATTCAGAATAAGTACAGGAATTACTTTAAAAAAAAAATGACAAATTCAAAATCAACATCTATTTTGTCTAAACTAAAAACAACAAATGGGATCCAAAAGCCATCTATATATGAAAAGAATAACAATAACCACTACAAAAATATAATGAAATAAAGAGGGGACTTAGTGAGGAGAGGATTTGATCACTCTTTAATAATAAATGTTAAAAAGGGTTTTAATGAAGGATAAAAAAAATAAAAAATTAAAGAGAACCGAAAAGAGAGAGAAAAAAAAACCCTCTATAATTAACAAAGGAAAATCAATTTTGCGAGCACTTTACCCTCTCGAGCTAGCGAGGGTTCGAACCCTCGACAAAATCGTGAGCGCTACCCCTGGTGCGCCTCAAGCTGGACCGAGCCGAGGGCCTCTCCGTCGCAAACTTGCGAGCGCTTGGTCCGTCGTTGACTTGCTAGCGCTTTCCCTCTCAAAAGCTGGACGTATTTTAGGGCTCGCGAGGGTTCGTCCCTCGCTTGGGCCCTCTCTAACTCTAGTATAAATACACAGACGGGCAGAAACAGAGGCCTAATTTGCCCCCCCCCCCCCCAACTCGTCGGCGCTGCTGGCTGCTGCTCAACGGAAACCGGCCATTTGCTGCTGGAAAATCACTTCTACACATTGGTCTTTGGTCCTCACGTGATTTATTACGTTTCTACGGCAAGCCCTCACCAACGCACGAGGGAAAACCCTCGCAAACTCAACGACGACGGCCGTCCCTAGCCCACTAACGAGTGGCGAGGCAACGGAAAGGCTGACGATTATATTTTTATCGAGTGCCTCCTCCCCTCTTTAATATTCTCTCTAACCCTTTAACCCTCACTAAATCTCTCACTATTTATGTCTTTTTTGTGGTGAATTAATATGATATTTCTCTTAATTTGATTCACTTTTAAGTGCTAATTTAATACCATCAATAGTTTTATCAATATCCAAGCACACACCTTAGAAAGTTTTTCTTTTTTCTAGCTTTTTGCACCCTCCAATAAACACATTGTGATATTTAAAATTAAGTGAGATTCAATTTTATACGACTCGTTTTGCAGCTAAGTTGTAACACTAAATTTGTTATAACGAATGCAAAAAAGATACAGAAAACAAAAATTTATGAGTATATATTTATTAATATTATATTAGCTACATTGACGAACAGAAGATAAAAACCATGTATTATGTAATCTTTAACTATTATAGAATATACACGATAATACTAGATAAAATAATTTGTCTATTTATAAGAATTTAAACTTTAAAATTAACAAAAAACTCAAATTAAGAATATTGATACTAATGAGGTGGCAGTTGGAATCCCGACACATTATCAGTGATGTAAAAATATGTTTAGATGGCGCTCAGGCGTTAGGAGACCATTTGTTGACCCGAATTTTACGAAATCAGTAATTTTAGGTCTAAGCGATAATTAAGCGACCTTAGACAATCCCAAGCGTCCTTTAAACAAATCCTAAATCTATATTTTTATCCATTTAAAAAAAAAAATTGGTGGCCACTTTGCACCCTTGCTATACCATCAAGAATGTAGAAAATTTGTCATAATATTAGTATTAATAATAATTAGGATTACTAAATATGAAAAAGACAACAATGTAGAAATTGTCAAAGTGACAATATTTAAAAACCTTCTAGATAAGAAATTAAAATATTTTAAATAAAAAG
>JAPKLY010000223.1:154158-199311 GCA_026898435.1 Prunella vulgaris | reverse complement strand
CATCCCAAAGGTGAAAACACCTCTGGGACGGAGGGAGTAGTTATTAGGCTTTTTCAAGGAAAGCCCATCAAATAAAGAATTCTATCCAAGACTAAAGTTGGGCTCAGGATACCCAACAAAATAGGCTATTAGAACTGGGCAATCGTATTATTTTTAGTTTTTTGTTTGGGCCAGAGTTATTGACACTAACAAAAATAGTTAATTCACTATCTCAATAAATACTTATCAGAATTTTTTTTGGAATATTTTTTCACCTTTTTGACTTTTTTGGACATAGTGGAAATTTAAAAAAACAAACGAAACTTTGTCCAAATTTTTTTTTTTAAAAAAAAGTTTTTTTTTTTTTAAAGAATTACGCATTTATCAAGCTAGTGCAAATAACCTGTGCCTTTCATTTGGAGTAATACTTTTTTGGCGTGCACGATTTAACGTAAATGCCAAATTTATTCTAAAATGTCAGTATTAAAAATAGTATATCAGTTTTAAATATTATTTTTTAACAACTGATATAAATTAACCATTGATATCAATCCAACCCAACTTTTTTGGTAGGCAATTTGGGTTGGTTTCATACATAAGCTGTATGTCCAATTTAATATTTGAGTCATTTATCTTGAAAACGTAATTGAAATGGATTACTATAAATTCATGAATCATATTGTTTATAAAAAAAATGCTCATACATATTTTAATATGATATATTGTAATGTATTATGAAGTATTGTGGGTTCCGTTTATAAATAAAATAATTATTAATGGAAAATATAAACAATATCCCATAATACAAAATATTTTATGATATATTTTTCATAAATAATTACTTTATTATAAATATATCTTAAAATATCCCTACGACATTATATTTATCATAAAATGTGATCTAGTTTTTGTTGTAGTGAGACAATTATGTTGAGAAAATATGCGCACTTTGCCTTTTCAAAATTTTGACTTTTCACTTGTTATTTTTACAATTTTAATTCTTTGAAAAGAATAGTGGTGGAGAATTAGTGAAAGTATATATAGAAATTAAAGTTTAGTGATGAAAAGTCAAATATAAAAGAAAATAAAAGAAAATAATTTATATATATATATATATATCTGGCCATAGGGAGTTTATTTTGCTTAGGTATTAATTCTACTGTGATTTTGCTTAGGTATCGTTTATAAACTATATGTGAGTACATGTGTCATATTTTGGTTAGGTTTATAGAATAAAAATATATGTATTTAATTCTTTTATTCTTATTAATCTTATATTTGTCATATTTATTTATTATTTATGATATCTTTTTCCCATTAATCCCTCTACTATACAAATAGGAACTTTGATAATATATATATATATATATATATATTTCTATTATTTTTTCACTCTTGAGTATACATTCAATCTAATTAATTTCTTTTATTTATACATAAAATTTTATCCAAATTATCTCTTAAAATATTATTTTTTTATATATATTTTAAAAAAATTACTACTCCTACCAATTGGTCAGATGCTGAATAAATCAATATCTTTCAACAAGAAAAATAAAAAGTCTCATTACGTGGGCCATATACTTCAAAATCTGCAAAGCATATGCCTAATATTAATATATATTACACGTTATCTTATTATCTATCGATCTTTTAATGCACCAAACAAAAAGTTAAATCTTTCTATAATGCCTCTCTTTTCTTTCTGTAGTTTTGGAAACTATTCATAACAATTAGATCTAATAATATATATTTTTTCACTCTACACATATATTTACGAATTTTGTACTACTATGAAATATGACAAATGCAGAAGTAGCTATATTCACAAATACGACTCGCAATTCAAACAAAATTTCAACAATATTATTCTATTAAAATTTATTAGGCGATGAGTATTAATTAATTTTGTTTAATAATATTCTCTCGTTCAATTTTACTAATCTTTTCTTTTTTATGAATTTTAAATAGTTCACCTATATATATAGCATGTAATACAAAATAAAGGGTGACTTACATATATGTTCAAAAAAGTCACTATATTTACAAATAGGTGTTGTGCAGAAAAAAATGTGCTTTTGTGCAGAAAAAAAGTGCTTCTGTGCAAATATTTTAAATCTATTTGTAAATATAGTGATTTTTTTGAGTAAATGATCCTAAAATAAACTATAAATTAATAGTGATATATTATTATCTTTTCAAAAAATTAATTTTATTGAACAAATTAAGATAGAAAATATGTCTTATAAAATTGAACCAAAAAAGTATTAGTTATTTTAATAATCCCCATTTAAAAAAAGTTTAGAAAAAGTTAAAGATTATTATACCTTCAAATTTTGTCCATAGTAAAGAATGCAGCTATCAATATCATTGAAGACAGCTCTAAATACTCACCTAACGAATCTCGCTTCACGTCACGGTCAATCTGAATCAAATTGAATTACTGCAATTTATAAGAATTACTTATTTTCACAGTAGTTATATCTAATTTCAAGAAAAATTAAATTAAAAATAGATTGTTGGTAATATCATGCATTAGGGAATGATGGATGATGAAATGATGATTATAAAAAATGTTAAAGAAAATTAAATAAATATATTAATTTTATATTTATATTAGTTCAGATTTTTAGACGAAGTGAGATTCTTTCCGGAACTAAAAAGGAATAAGTAAGCAAGTGAGTTCATTATACATTTATTTAGGAGAAGATATAGTATTGTAAATAATTTTTTATTCTCATAAAAAATCGCAATGCAATCGAAACATAATTTTCACAACAAAAGAATCATTACATCACAATAAAATCTTAGGTAGTGGAGTTCTGATCACTTAAAATACCATCAACAAAATACAGTTTAATATTACTATATGCTCCAAAATAAAAATTTGATATTTCATATATGTTTACTTCAATACACATATCACTATTCATCATAAATATATTAAAATACATAAATATGTCCATATATAATCATGTACGTACATTGTAAATTATTTATCAATATACACTAATAAACCGCCTATAAGAAATTCAACGTTTCAAGTATAGTTTTGATTAAGTTCGACATAGAGATGTGGTTAGAAAAGAATTATAGAATGATAAATAAATTAATAAATTAGAATCTAGATAAGTTGATAGGTTGAAGCCTTGAAGAAATGTGTCTATGTTCACACTGCTTGTGCTGTGAATTTGTCTCTGAGTTGTAATTTAAAAAAAAATAAAAAAATAGAGAAGTTAGCATGTACTACCTCCGTCCCACGAAAGTTTGCATACTTTTCTTTTTAGTTTGCCCCACAAAAGGCGCATATTCCCAAAATGGAAATATTCCTTTAAATCTCCACAATAAATGGGTTAGCCCACCTGGCCATCGGGCTCTTCACTTAAGTGAGTGACCTGTGTTCGATTTCATTTGGGAACGAATTAGGAGGGAGCTATAAGGTTGGACTTGGAGATATGGAGTGTAAGGAGACTTGGTGAACTAACCTAATTACTAACAAATAACATTACCGATCAAAAAAAAAAAATTTCCTTTAAATCTCCACCTTTAAAATCTTTACCTTCACAATTTCCACCATACATATTCTACTCATTACACTTTTTCTTAAAATATGTGCCAGGAAAGTACCGCAAACTTTCCTGGGACGGAGATAGTATTTGATTTTTGTTAAGTGTGTATCAAGTGACAGCATGCATGCAATAAGTATGCTTATGTAATTAAATATATATATAATTACTATTTAATATAGTTGTTTTGGAAGTACTTTCATGACTTTGGACATTAGAAATCTGAAATCAAAGTACTTCACTTTGGTCGTGTCGGTGAATAATTTACTAATTATGAGTTTAAGCAGATAGATCAGAGATTTAATTCATTAATTATTTATTAGTCATGTGAGGTTAAAAAAAAAATCTATATTTAGTAAACACTATATTTCATTGACCAATATTCTAACTAACACGATATCCTCTCATAAATTATTCCCCAAAACCATTTTAGGTTGAAATTTTGGAACATCTCAATTATAGAGGTACATCACTAAAAATAATTAAATAATAAAATGAAAATTTGAGTCTCGTGTCAATACGAGAGCTGAGTAATTATTTTGTCACATAAATTCAAGTTTGTAGACCAAATTCATTCATAATTTGCACCTTCCTGAGTTTGCAGACCAAATTCATTCATAATTATAAGAAAATTTGCACCTTACTCGGCTCAAGTATTGATACGAGACTCAAATTTTCTTATAAACTATAAGTGAATTTCTCCTTATATATTCATTTTCTTAACAATAATTTTTTAATATGGAATAAATTTTTAAAATTTTTTATTTATAAACTAATTTTTTTTATCCCACATTGAAAATTTATATTTAAGGAAATAAATATATAAAGAGAAATTCACTTATAGCTTATAAGAAAATTATGAGAAAATGAAGGAGGAACTCACCCTACTTTACGACTTGAAGATTCAATTTCTCAATCATTCAAACTTAAATTTTCTTTTGAAACAGTAAAAATAAATTTAATATTATAAATTAAGAACAAGTGCTCAACCCGTACAACGCCAAAGAAAAAATGATAATCTCAAAGTTCTTCAAACACCCAAAGACAATATAGAGAAAAACTACACAATCAACTAAAACAGCCAATGACTCTCAAGATTCATACAACAAGCACTCTTTCGAATTGATCACCCATAATCCCAATCTTTTTTCTCTATCCACCAAGTCTTTAGCCAAAATCACGTCCACGTTGCGATCATTATTTCCTCCTTTATTCTTTTAATTTCTGGGAATTGAGCGAATAACACATCGAATAGAAGCTCTCTTTATGAAGCATATTTTCCATCTCATGACATGAGACATGTCACTTATTAACAAAAAGTGATAATAACTTTTTAAAATTGATAACTTTTTATTAATAATTGTAGGTTTCAATATGACATGAGACAATCTCACACAAGACTACTTATTTAATTTTTAATTTTATCAATTCACAAAGTTAGATTTGTTATTAAATTTAAAATATTAATAATTTTGTATTTTCATCTTTATTCCTGCTGAATTTATTTTATTATTAGTAATTGTTTTGAAAAACGAATATACAGCCGTAGAGGTAACAAAATAAAATTTTAATGTTCTAATTATGAAAAACTTTATATTTAACCGTGTGAGACTATTTGTAATTTTATATTGGGATGGAGACTGTGAAATTGAGGGAATTTTTTACGTGTGCAAAATTTAATGTTTTATTTAATTAGGGATAGGTGTTTGTGAATTCGAGTTCACATAAACTCGTATAACTGTTATGTGTAATCACTATCACTATTATTTATATATATTATCACTGTTATAAAAATATGCATAATTTTTTAACAATGATAGTGTATACGTGTAACAGTGATAGTGAATATACATAACAGTGATAATGTATATACATAACAGTAATAATTAATAACTCGAATTCACCGTAAACTTGAGTTGATACAAATTTTTGTCTTTTAACTAGTAGTACCGAAATTAGGGGACATACGGATATAAGTCATTTATATGAGCATTTAATTCTGGATTTCCGTAAACTTATCTACCAAAATCACCCCGGCCCCCACCCCTCATTTCAATTAAAATAAATGATGATTTTGTAATAGTGACATTTGCATATTAATTAATTTAAAAAATAATTATATTTATAAATTAATTCACAATATTTATATAAAATTATAATTTTCTTTTACAGAAATATGTTTTTAGTACTAAACCAATTTATAATTAATGTCAATTTTGTGAACCATTTTATAAAATTTTCACAGCTTATTCCGTGTCTATATGTATATGATGAGCCCTCCATCCATTTATTTCTCTTTAATTTTATGATTTTTTAATTTATATTATACATTAATATAAAACTGAAATGTAATTTCTTTTCAAAATTTTACTATATCTCAAGATATAATTTTTTCTTTTACATATAATAAAAAATTTTAAGTTTCAGAGGGAGACTCAACCCCTCATCTGTTCATAGCTGATAAGTAATATATCTCTTCATCAAATTCTGCCTAATTTACCTCTAGTTTCTTTAAAAAAAAGAAGAAGTAAAAATCTGCTAATTAATTTAATCTAGATAATATAAAAGACATATATAACTTATTTAGAAATGAGAACCCGGTTGACATTGTTGACATTTTAATTTAGTTAAATTTTAAATAACGTGATCAATTTGAAGTTGTTTTCTCAGATTCATGCTCAAAATCGATGGATCTGATCTCTAGACTTTCAAATTTATAATTAATTAATAAATCCTCAAATTGAGTCTTCGAAGAATTAAAGTTTGAGTAAATTTACCGAACCGTTCAATTTAAGTATATTTTTTAAAATAAAATTATATAAAATATTATTGAAAAATTATAAAATTTTATTATTAAAAAATATATATTTTAAAAAATTTATTTTTCAGTAATAATATCTCATTTAATTATATTATTAAAATATATATTAGATATGATCTAATGTCATAAGTCCTAAGATACGATATACTTCCTCCGTCTCAGAGATGTTTTCACCTTTGAGATGACACAACTTTTAAGAAAAATAGAGTGTTGTGTAAAATTATATATATTATTAAAATAATGAGAATAGTTGAATTGTGAGGATAAAATTAAAGTAGTAATTTTCATTTATAGGGTGTGAAAACAATTGTGGGACGGACGAAAAAAGAAAATATAAAAATAATTATGGAACGGAGGGAGTATGTAATACTACTTCCATAAGTTTGGGCTTTTTTTTTAGTTATTGTATTTTTAACTAGGATTTATGCAATTGTGGTTGTGTTATTATCAAAATAAGTGGAAACTCTAGGACTGGTCAGAAGCTAGCTCTTAAAGATACAATAATTAAAAAAAAAAAATTGTTAGTAATTATTTATAATTTTCTCCTGTGTATCTACCCAAAAATATTGATCTAGGGAAAATATCTAAACTTTAAGCTCCAATTTTTTATTTTTCTTTTGTAATATACACGTATATTACATTGTCAATTAATTGATTTATATTATACTATAATCCAAGTTTTTCTTTAATTTTTTTAAAATGGATTCTATCATGTTGTTACGAGATTAATCAAATCATGAAGTGTAAATATGGAAATGCATCTGGAAAAGTATTTGCTTTCTGAAGTCTCTGCAGAAGTACTGTCGATGGTTGCTGTTAATAAATACATACATATATATATATATATATATATATATATAATTTCTAAATATATAATTTACTTGTGAAAAAATTAGTTTTCTGTTTAGTATAAGTTATATATATATATATATATATATATATATATAACTCTTACCTTTTGTCAAACTGAGATTGGAATCTTCTTGCAATTTTGGAGGAAAACGAAGAAACATGCCATTTTTCCATTTAAACATGTCTTACAGCTACGCATACACATTTCTCTCTCTCTCTCTCTCTTCTCTCTCTCTCTCTTTTAGAGTACAACTTGATTGTATTTTATATGTTTTTGTTAAACTTTATTTGTTACTCCCTTTTTCCACGATAAACTTCACATTTTTCTGATATTGACGTCCCAACTATTTCTTCACACTCCAAAAAAGGAAACAACCCACACTCACAAAAGTCAATAAAGTATAACTTTTTATATTTTATTATTTAACTTCACACTCACATACTTCACTTTTTAATATGCGTGAAATTCCACCTATGGAAAAAATATTGGGACGGAGGGAATACTTTTTAAATTTATAAAAAATAGTTTTACCCTTTATAACTAACTATACTTTTAAAAAAAATCTCATTTACATCTTAGACTTATCTCCCTTCATCAAAGTAGAACCGAATCAATATCCATTTAATTTTGTACACTTATTCCAATACCTTTTAATACTAATGAATAAATTTGCCCTATAACATGTACACAATCTAAACTGTAATGAAGTGGGTATTCTATATTAATTAATTTTATTAGAATGTATTGATTTTATTATGAAAAACCCAATATTACTTGTAGACAATCTAAATTGAACAATAGTAAAATCTTATGTATATTAATATTAATTTAAGTTGCACAAAAAAATTAATTTAATATAGAGATTATTTTATTAATATATATATATATATATTCTTAATTTCTTTTTTGACACTTCCTTCATTTTTTTTGAAAGATCTGGCACCTTCATCTGAATTTATTTACTTGTTCAATAATTTTCACCTAAGGATATTTTTTTTTTAGTTTTAAGTGACTTTTAAATATCAAAATTTGAAATTTAGTGAGTTTTAATATCCATAAAAATTTAAATCTATATTTTTTTTAGATTTTTAAGTAGGGTAAATTTTAACTTTATGCAAGAGAAAATAAAAGTAGAATGGATATTGGGTAGTGGAGTAAAAATAAACTACTATTATTTGATATACTTTATAGGTTAATTTATAGACGAATATGATTGGAATTTTTAAATCTATTTTTGCAATGCAAATTATATTAAATTTTAAAATCCAAATATAAAATTTTAAAACCTTCACTTTTCAATTTAAACAATTTTAACTGTTGAATGAGTGTACCGTGCACCAAGTGCATATGAGACTTACTCGGGATAAAAATTTATCATCTATTATCATATGAAATTAAATTAAATCAATTATTTCATGAAAATAATAATTATTTATTAATTCTATTCATTAAAACAAACTAGTGCTAAATAGACCCACCTGCCTTTAATTTTATTTTTCTTTAATTATAAAATTACAATAATAATCCTACTCATCAAAGTCTCTAATTTGCAACAAACTCCCACCCACCAGGGGCCAATTTCATGAATCATCGCTTTTTGTGAGAGAACATTTAATTTTGCAAAATTTAATAATTCAAAATAGTACAAATTTAAAATTTAAAAATATATATTATTTTTTATTAGTTTATTTACTTATGTATTATATATATATATATATAAAAGCAGGATCCCACGGTGAACGAGAAGGTTAATACAATACCCGGCCCACCCTGCCTACGGAACAAATCTCCGTAAAAATTAAAAATTCCCTGCTCGACTGCAAAACCTACATATATATTTAGGGTTTCTCTACATTGACATTCAATATTGGAGAAAATAATTAATTAAATAGAACTTTGTCCTTTTATTTTAATTTGGAGAATTATTGGTTATTTTTTAGAGTATTATTAATTGTTGTTTGGAGTAATATTACCGAGTTCTGCTAATGGTGCTTTTCAAAATTCAATTACATACTTTATAACACACAAAAATTACTCATGCGTATGATATCCATTTTACCATATATACTGCATGCATGGAAACCATAAGAAAATGAAATTAAATCATTTTTACTCTAACTCGACTGGTTATTTACTAAAGATTACTTTTTAGGAAAACTTTTTTTTTTTTTTAAAAGCACTTGAATTCATAAAAAATTACTTTAAAAAAAAATTAATTATATGCTTTCGCTATCTGTATATCATGTAAACGTACTTACTCCGCTAACTGACATACATATGGCATTCCAGACTATTCCCTCCGTCCCAAAGGTATTTTCACCTTTGGGATTGCACACTTTTTAAAAAAAATAGAGTGTTGTGTATATTTATATTATTAAAATAATGAGATTAGTTGGATTGTAAGAATAAAGTTACAGTAATAGTTTCCATTTATAGGGTGTGAAAATAATTGTGGGACGGATGGAAAAGGAAAGTGCGAAAATAATTATGGGACGGAAGGAGTATTATTTTTCGTGAGAATGTGATGGAACAATTTTTGTTGCTTTTCAATGGTTGATAATTTTAAATTTCAACAATTTAAAATATATATAAAGGGCATAATAGGAAATTCATAAAAGTTAGCCTATCAATTTAACGTACGACGTTAGTTCTACTGAGCAATCTTTCACGTGATTATTGCTAGTGTCATTCTAAAGTGGTTGTACTCGTGTTTATGCAAAAAAAGAAAATTATGGATTTTTTAAGAATCAGACTGGTCTGTTTTATTGAGCACATTAATATACTACTTCCATATAAATTGCTCGTTGCTTTTAGACACATAAATTAAGATTAAAATAAAAAAATATATGTGATGTGATGAAAAAAGTAAAAAAATAATGGAAATTGTGTAAAAAGTAATAAAAATAATAACAATAAAGTGAATAGTACGTAGTTTCCAAAAAACAAATGAAAAACATATAGTGAGACAGTAGGAATACAACTTTTTTGCATTTTTATTGATGGTGTAATCACTCAACAATTAAGACTGTTTATTCTGAAAGAGTGAATTGATTTTTTTTTTTTAAAATGAAATGAAAGTTCATTTGGTTGCTTATTGTACTGTAAACTAAATAGATTTCTCTGTGTATGTTAAGAATCATGTAGTGAAGGTTTCATATCAAATATTTTAGCAGATTTTGTTCATGTTTAGACTTTTAGAGAATGAAACTTCACTTATAAAATGGAATTATTCTATATTTATTTTTCAAAAAAATGCTTATAAAAGTATACTTTAGTATCCGTCTTGCAAAAGTGCAAGGAGAAAACTCAAAAATCTATTTACATTTTTTGTCTTCCAAATTAGAAATGAATTAGTCATTTAATTATTTAAGAGTATCTCCCAATAATAATAATAATAATAAAAAAAAAAGACACGATAATTTCACTTATTCCTAATATAATAGTATGTATACAAAACTTTGAAAAAGGCTCATGAGAATTGAGAATGGGACCATTTTATCATGAAACTTTTTATCACATCAACTGCATGTGAAAATGAAATGGAAGAAATATCCCACCTCTTTATTTTGGGATGTCACATTCTATCTTTTTTTTTTTTTTTAATTTCTTTGAGATATTAAGTTATGTAATCTTCTCAAATGAAATAAATACATATATTTTTTATAAGAAAAACCTCAATTAATCACCAAAATATGGGTATAAGATATACCCTATATTATTTTCAAATTAAACTCTCAGAAATCATACTAATCCAATACCATTTAATTGCACAAGAAATTCTCCTCTTCCAATCACAATATTTCATTTTCTCCATTCTACTATTAAATTCTTTCACTTTACTTCATTCTCAACTTTTAAGTTCTTCAACAATATAAACAGGTGGATTAACTCACCTGGCCACCAGATTCTTTATTTGAGTGAGTGATCCGAGTTCAATTCTCTCTTCTCTGAGAACGGATTAGGAGCTAGGGAGATATAAAATTGACTTGAAGATATAATTTTAATTTATTTTTCCTTTTATGCACAAAAATTTGATGCTTAATCAAACTAATACAACATAATTTAACATGATATTATAATGAATGATCCTCTAGTCATTAAATATTTGTGATTATTAATTAAATACTTACTCTATCGTTAAGCTTCTCATGAAAAAAATTCACACACTACGTGAAAATTTGAATTTAGTTGCAACACTTCGTTAGTAATGAAGAGCAAAACTGGTGATATTGATCTAAATAAAATAATATGTATGTATAATTATTTAAAAATCATGAGATAAATGATTATCAAAATATCGTATGATACATTTATTATTGGATTTTTGAGAAAGAATTATAATATGAGAAGCTTATTGTGTAATAAATGGAATACAATTTTTTTTTTCTAAAGTTGATAAGTCATATTATAATATAGTTGTATTTGAATTCAATAACATTATAATACAATGTAATAATTAGGGTGATTTGCATATAGATTCATAATATTTGCACAAAAGCATATTTTTTTCTGCACATCATTATAGTAACTTTTTTGAACCTATGTAAATTATCCTAATGAATATAAATAAAATAATAATTTAATACATTACATATTTAATTCGATTATTCGGTTCGATATACGTTTGATTTAGTAATAATCCAGATCCGTTCTTAAAAAAATTATACGATTCGATTCAAAAAATTCGATGATTATATTCGATTCAAATTTGGGTACGAATTTGGTAACATCCGATGGAACTTCATTAACAATCCTTCTATACACCATCAACAAAAAATAAAAAAAAAAAAAATCCTTCTATACACACTCCAATTTAGTCTACTATTTTGTTTAATGAAATCCAGGAGTCTGCTTAGTTGATATTTAAAAGAAAAAAAAGTGATTTACATATTGGTTCACAATATTTGTACAGAAGCACATTTTTTTTTCTGCATAGAAACATATTCTTTTTTCTGCACAGAATCTATTTGTAATTAATGTCAATTTTGTGAACCATTTTGTAATTTTCCCAAAAAAATTACTCCATCCGTCCACAAAAGTTGGTCTACCTTAATAGTTCACGGTTATTAAGAAAAATTAATATTGATGTGTAAAAGTAAGTGTATTAGTATAAAAAATACTTAATTATTAAAAAAATATTTGATGTGATGTGTAAAAGTGTGTATATGTGTATAAAAAAAATGATTTAAAATTTTTCATTTTGCGTAAGCGGACCATTTATTATGGACGACCATTTAAGGCAACATGGACCATTTATGATGCACGGATAGAGTATCGTATTTCATCAATACGAATTGGTTTAATTATCCTCTTCTTTCTTCTTTATTTTTTATATATATTTTTTATTTAAATCACAAGATTAGAAAATTGACTTAGATTAATTCCAAATTGCATCATGCAGTCAAAATACCTTTTTGTAGTAAGAGATTTACCAATTCCGTACTTTTACCTAACATACCCTATAAAGTAACATGGAGGAAGCTTCTAGAAAACAATGCTCAGTATTGTAGTATAATCAAGTCGCTTTACCTCCTTCAAGCGCGTGTGAGAAATTAGTTTGATTTTTATTGCGATAAAAAAGAAAAGAAAAAAGGTGAAGTTTGATTTGGTCTTCACCTAATTAAAAAGGAGTAATCTTAAATAAATGAGAATGAGAGTAAATTAGTTTCCAAATGTTGTCACGACGTCTAAACTAAATCGAATGCCACGTGATATTGTCGCATGCATTAACCTTCTTTTCTAGATTCAAACCAAGCTCACTAATAGTATTAATAATTGCATATAATTATTTTAATTATAATTAATTTTATATTATAAATAAAAGAGATTGTGAAATAACTAATTTTTATACCCAAATTTTTACATATTCACCATTTCTTGATTTTATCCATCCATTATCAATATTATTTCTAACAAAAAAAATATATATACACATTAAATTTCGCTAGGATTATACTTGCATGTCAATTCGAGTTGACAAATTGTAGTTTAAACTTGTTTAAAAAATTATTGAGTTTGTTTAATAATTAATCAAGTTAAACTTGAAGAAATTTTTATCGAGACATCTAACCCGAATAGATTGATACATTTACATATCTTCATTTATTTATTTTTGCTTATCGAGCTCAAGATGAGCTTAATTTACACTCCACCGAACGTATATATATTTTCAAACTTTTTGATGTATATATATATGTGTATATAGACGTAGAGTTTAGACTCTATAAAAAAAAAAGACGTAGAGTTTAAATCAGTGATTGGATCCGCAATCAATCACCCAATAAGAACTGAGCGAAAATAAGAACAAATGAAGATAGATAAAACAAACAAGAAGAACACAACGATTTTATGTAGTTCAATAGTAAATAATCTATATCCACGAAGGTTAGCGCACACTTTCTATTTAAAAGTGTTTCCATCATTATTATAGTTCGTAGTTGATTATTGAATAAAAACAAGAAAGGAAATATATAAATATATGTATATATATCTCTTATGGTATGTATATTTCACAGATTAAAATTTACGTGATTTTGAGTTTACTTGAATTTAATTTTGTCAAATATCATTATTATATACAAACATTATTAGTATTACTGTTATGTGTCTGCATAATCAATGTTATAAATCAACAATTTTTATAAGAATGACAATATATAAATACAACAATTGTGTTTATATATGCTTCCTTCGTCCTGGAACAACTCCCATATTTGAAAACGACAAACGAACTAAAAAATTGTGTATGTGAGTATAAAATTAAATAATAAAATTAAGAAAATATATTTTATTGCCTTATATGAGTGTAGAATATTTTTTTAAAAGAGTAAAAAAATGTGTATATATATATATATATACACATATATATGATTATACAAAATACTAATATTTGAAAAAGAAGAGTGTTTATAATAAAATTCTGGTTCATAAGAGATCCACTAATTTTAAAATTAATCTTCTGAGTTGATTCGTATTATTGTTTTGAATTCCTCTTTCATTAATTTGATAACTAAATAATTTTATACTCAGCATCCTCATTGATTACTGATTAGTCCATTAATAATATTGTAATTTCAAAAGTAGCCTTTCTGTCTTTATCTTTCAACCCCATTTTGTACAACTTGCATATAGTTTCCATATATACAAATTCAATAAAACAAAACGATATTTGAGAGTGAAATTAGCATATTATCTTCTTTAAACAAATAAAAACTTGTAGTGTAAATTAATAAAAAGATTAATTAATAATGCACTTGTATTAAAACAAAATTACGAAGTAAAATTAAAAATCATCATCTTCCGATCAGCATTAAATATTTTTTGAATAATGATAGAGCAGTAGAATATATATAGCTTATAATATATAATAGTGATAATTGAAAAAACGAGTAAATAAAAACTCAAATTTAATCAATATATAAATAATAAATTTATATATTAAATATTAGCTCATTATATCCAGGAAAAATGGCCATGCGAAATGAATTGGAGAGACAGGCTCCATGGTCCCCTTTCCAGAAATTAAGTTCAATTGGGCAGCCTTTCAACACACGTTTTATTACAGAGGGAAAAAGAAAGCACAGTTACGTCCATAAATTAAACTGCAAAGTTTATTTAAAAAATAAATAAATAAAGGCTCTTTCCTCATATATTTTTTATAAATCATAATAAATGTAATTTTTATCATAGTGGAATAGTTCAATTAATTAAAATATCAAGTGAAATTATGGGTTAAAAAATAATATATTTTACATCGATAATTATATGCGCATGCATATATATTTATATATATGAATAAATTGTCGTTATGTATAAAATTTCATTAGTTTAGAAGAAATAAAGGTATGTCATTGATAGGGATGTGTATAAGCAAAAGAAAGACAGCATTAATGTGGAGACTTTTCCCTCTGAATTATTGCATGAGAAAGGACCAAATTAATAATTAATATTATCTCCGACATAATTTTACCAACTCATTAGTAGTCGTTAATTAACAAATGGTACGTAGCCATAATTAAACTATTCTTAGTCAAATATGAAGCATTATATATATATATGGACAGCCAATTAAAGAGATTTATTTAATCATTATTTTATAAATGTAGATTAATTATCAGAAATTAAGATTTAACCTTGATTAATAATTAGAAATCGAGAGAGGTGAAATCCAAGCTATAAAAGGGGAAGGTTGGATAGCAAGAAAAGCAGAATCCAAAATATGGCAACCAAAGCAATGGGCTCTCTCATTGCCACTCTGCTCATAGCAACTTTGGCTCTTTTGCTTCCTTCCATAGCCAATGCCAACTACCACTACTCTTCACCGCCGCCGCCGGTGTACAAGTCACCTCCACCACCACCCAAACATCCATATGTCTACAAATCACCTCCTCCTCCAACACCCGTTTACAAGTACAAATCTCCACCACCACCACCTAAACACCACTACGTTTACAAGTCACCACCCCCACCAACACCGGTGTACAAATACAAATCTCCTCCGCCACCACCCAAACACCATTACGTATATAAATCTCCACCGCCACTAAAGCCAGTGTACAAATACAAGTCTCCACCACCACCACCCAAACACCACTACGTCTACAAGTCACCACCCCCACCAACACCGGTGTACAAGTACAAATCTCCTCCTCCACCACCCAAACACCATTACGTATATAAATCTCCACCACCACCAACACCAGTGTACAAATACAAGTCACCGCCACCACCACCCAAACACCACTACGTCTACAAGTCTCCACCCCCACCAACACCAGTGTACAAGTACAAATCTCCACCACCACCCACCCCGGTGTACAAGTACAAATCTCCACCACCACCAACACCGGTTTACAAATATAAGTCTCCACCACCACCTACTCCAGTGTACAAGTACAAGTCACCTCCACCACCACCAAAACACCCGTACGTGTACAAGTCTCCACCACCACCCACACCGGTGTACAAATACAAGTCTCCTCCACCACCAACTCCGGTATACAAATACAAGTCACCGCCACCACCACCTACCCCGGTGTACAAATACAAGTCACCACCACCACCACCCGTGCACAAGCCGGCACCCTACAGCTACAGCTCTCCACCACCACCACACCACTACTGAGCAATGAATCTCCACACTTTCCAAGTAAGCTTCATCATTCTTTCTTAATGCAATTAATTAAAAAAAATTACTCTTTATTAAGAATTACTCATTGAAGTATTAACAATCCAATTTATTTTAATTTGAAATACATTGCATGAAAATATCTATAATAAGTCGATTTATATTGATGATGATGCAGGAAGAATGTTCGTAATAAAATATGGCGAGGCTGAAAACGATGGACTCATGCATCATGAGAGAGAAAGGAAGAGAGAGAGAGAGAGAGAGGATTATCATAATAAGGCAACGCAGAGAGTCTTCTCGTAATTATATATTTGTATCATGTTTAGTTTGGTTTGTTTATTTTATAAGTGTGTAGCGCATGTGTTTGATTTCCGTCTTTGTGTGTAATATTTCTATATTAATCTCTCAGCAGAATGCAGAGGACTGATGCTCCACCTAATAAAATTCCAATTTCTATATATATGCATACTGTTATTTCTCATATAAATTAAAAAAAATTAAAAATACTTTGACGAACGGCAAGAAACCCTAGTGGCCGACATATATATATACATATATATATATATACTTAATTATAGTAATGAATTATTGCATCTATAAATATTAAATTTATGACAAAAAGTTATATATTATATAAAATTCCACGTAAAGGAAATTAACCCTAGTGGACGACATGTACTAACATGTAATCAATTGTTAATTTACATCTATATTACGGATTAATACTAAAACTGTTCGTTAATTTTTTCACTTTTTTAATTTGATCTCATAACTATGTAATATTTCAATTTAGTCTCGTAATAATTTAAATTTAACCAAATTAGTCATAAATCGCCGAAAATTATATAAACGACGTTGTTTTACTCATGTGTCGTGTGAGCTAATTCTGCCGAAAAATATAAGACGTAACCGGCACGTGAGTAAAACGATGTTGTTTTATGTCATTTCCGGGGACTTGAGACTATTTTGGTTAGATTTGAATTGTTATGGAACTAAATTAAAACATTACATAGTTATGGGACCAAATAAAAAAAGTAAAAAAATTATGGCGACGATTTTGATATTAATCCCTCTATATTAATTGGAATTTCAATATTATAACGCATATATTTTTTTTTCTTAATTAATCTTGATAATTATATTATTTAATATGTGTAAAGTTAATTAAAGATAAGAGTTATTCTTGATTGCATATTTTACGGAAGATAAATTAATACCAAATTGAAATTTAGGATCTAGTGACAATAACATGCGAAAATCCTAAGCCACATTTTGGTATTATATCATTAATTTGTTACGTTTATTTAGGATTGATGGAAAAATATATACACGAATTTTTTTATTAACCAGTCTTAATTAATTCGATATTATGACACTAAATTTCGGATATGAACATTATATCCACATGTATATAAATTTGTAATAGTCATAATTACTACTTTTATCATTGTGTTTTTTTTAATATATTTATTACTTTTATATGATATGAAGTTAATTATACCTTCTCTCTCTCTCAAAAAAAAAAAAAAAGGAGTTAAATTTACATTTTCAAATTTACATTCTATTTAATTGATAAAATACTATAAGATCAGTAGGGCCCATCGGCCTTAAAAAGCCATCTGTGGTATTGATGAGAAAGTAATACTAGATCTGTGTCCGTATGTGGGTGGTTGTAATTTTTATTTGTTGACTTGTGAAAATGACCTAAAGCCATATTCCAGCCGGCTTCTTAATATGGCTTCCTTTTTCATCTTATATACTTCCTTCCGTTTCAAAATTACTTTCAGACTTTTCTTTTTCGGACGTCCCATATCTTCCTTCACACACCTAAAAAAATAAAAATTTTTACACTAACAAAAGTCAACAAAATATATATTTTTATTTTATTTTATTATTTAACTTTATACTCACATACTCATTTTTCATTGATTCGTGTGCCCAGGACGAGAGAGCATTTCTTTGCTTTTGGTTTTCACAACTTTTCATTTTTCTCAAATATCTTTATATGCTCCTTCCCTCTCTCTTGAAGTAATCCGATCGTTTATATTAATAAAATTTTAGTATATATATATATTTTTTCGAATGGTAAGTAATTTTTAGAAATTTGTTTTGTTAATTTTTTAAATTAATAAATGAAAAATAATTTAATAGTGTTTTTTTGTCTGAAAATTATTGTGTGACGTCCCAAAAAAGAATTGTGAAAGTTATTAAAAAAACCGGATGGAATATGATATTTATTAGTATTAATTGGTAGTATAATAAGAACAAATTAATTTCAAAAATATTTTTAGGTCTATATATAAATAAAATATGATGTGATATTTGAACTACAAATATCAATTGATCATAATGAGAATAAATATATTTTATTATTGCAACAATAAAACTACTAATATTTCTAATTAATAATCTTAATTCAAAAGAAAATAATTAAGCAGCCTCTTCTGCAGCTTTATGCTCCCTAATTTTTATCAAGTTAATTATATTCATAATCAAGAAAATAGACGTGCAAATATATGGCTGGCCACTCAATAATTTGATAATAATATATAGGTTGCGACTATTCATACCCCATATTTCTCTATACATACCTCAATTATTAAACATAGTCTATTTAAAATAAAAAAAATTAATTAAAATACTAAATATACCCCCATTTTTTATTATTATATTCTTTTTCAATTTTGACCTAATCTTCATCTCTCTCAATCTATATTAATGATCACAGTATGTCGCCATTTTTAACAAATGAGAACTAAAACTTTGCGTCGTCATTTTATCTGTTGCAACCGAATAAAATTTTAAAAGAATTCACTCGATGAACGCCATGTCTTCTTCTCCACGCTCCTTCAGATCTCACCGGAGCCTTTTTTTTCCGCCTGAAAATCACCATTTTCCCATCCAAAATTTCATAATTTCCTACCTTTCTGTATCATCGTGGAAAATACGACGGCTCATCCTCTTCCACGTCACCCTTTCCGCGGCTCTCTTCAACAATAGGCATATGCCCTTTTAATTATTTATTGTGTATAGTAATATTTCATCAATAAATAATAAAAATATATAATTTATATTAGGTTGATGTCACTAACAAAACATAAAAAATGAGATTGAATTGATCGTAGAACTGCAGAATAGTTAGAAGATGGTTGGACTCCATGAATATAGCAGTTAGGACGTGAGAGAGAAGAAAAATAGGTCAAAAATGAAAAAAAAAATTAATAAAAAATGGGGTATGTTTAGTAATTTAAATTAATTTTTTATTTTAAATTAAATATATTTAGTAATTGGGGTATGTTTAGAGAAATATGGGGTATGAATAGTCGCACCCTAATATATATTAATTATTATTGCTTCAAGATTAGCTTGCATTACTTTTCAATCGAATAAATGGTGACTGTCTCTAATGCCCGTCGGTGGTTTTTTTATTTGAATAATTTACTATGTGATCTTAAATAATGGTTTGCTCGTCTAAAATAAAACAATTTAATTTAAAAAAAATTCCTCCATCAAAACTTATATTTTCTATTTTATTTTGATCAATAAAAATAAATTTATTTTTTTAAAATTAATACTTTACCCTATATATTAACTTAATGTACTTTACTTTTATACATGATATATTTAACTTTATAAAATTTGTGTAAATATAATTAGACAAAGAGAGAATTAGAATATTGAAATGAAAAAGAAAATAAAAACGCGTTAAATCAAAATTTCTTTATCTAAGTAGGTGCATTTTTGTCTTGCCATGAAGAAAAAAGAAAGGGGAAAGTGATATGCAAATGCATATTGTACTTTTTTAATATAAAAAAAAATAGCGATCCACTTTCACTCTATCCAATAATGGAGCATAAACCAGTCGGTGAAACTTGTAAGAAGCTAGAATTAAAATTACAATTAATATTAAAACTAATTATATTGTAACTGTGAGCAGGAAATTTATTAAATTTTGGTGTAATATAATGTGTAAATTCTAGTCTTAAATAAAAATATATAATAATATCTCTAATATTTGTGATTAATTTTTCTTTTCTCTCGGATTTGAGAACATCTAATTCTTGCCCTCTAAATTACGGATCTATTATAAATAAGAGATTCAAAACAAAATTTCAATAAAATTTAATGGAATAAGTCACATACGAATCCACCAACTTTCTACTACAAATTTTTTGGTCAACTTATTCCCTAAATTATAGTCATGATGGAAGCCTCAGTACCACAGATCAAGTCCATATCGTTGGATAGAGAAATTAATTAAGAGATCCAAAAATATTTTAACCCACCCACATGCAATCAATGGAAAATATGTTTTTCTTTTTCTTTCCTTTAGTATATTTATTAATAATTAGAATTATTGATTAACAAATTGGTATGCAAGTGGAACAAATGTGCATCTCGACTGATCTTTAAACATTCATGTTTGTAGAATTCTTAGGGGGCATGCCAATTCACATGAGGTCAGGTAAAATCATAAGTCACTGATCTCTTATAAATAAGAACTTTAAAAAGTTAGATAGAATAAATAAAAAATAATTCCATCGATCAATTTTCTACTACCAAATTATAGGTTAAATTCTTTCCAAATTTTGATCTTGAAGTCCGATGGAAGATAAAATAAGTCACAGTAGACTCCATAATTCCTTACTACCAAATTGTAGAAAATTTTAGAATAAGTAGCCGAGACCTTGATATCACAAATTAGACAAATATTTTTTTACAATACCTACTTTATTTTGAAATATTCTTCATTTATTGATCTAAAAAATTAATAAAATAATATTTTAGCAAAATGTGAAATTTAAGCTCGATAAAGGAGTATTAAAATATATTCTATGACATAATTTTGGAATATAATCAATTGAAAAACCTAGGATACATTTTAGGAGTATGTATTATAAGTAAATTTTGTTGATCTGGCGAACTAACACCTTTAGCATGTGGATAATTGAGAAGGTTTGGCAGATCGCCAGGACTCACCCGGATCCGCGGAAGTGTGGAGTCGCCCAAAAGGGCTCGCCTCTGTCATTCTGGAGCTCGCCCCGAGCTCGCCCCATGTCCCCTCGAAGATCTCGCCGAGGTCCATCTTCGCACGACGTTGGTCAACCACATAAGGCACTGGAGCTCGCCCTGTAGCTCGCCTAAACCAGTGAAATCCACCTTCGAGCTCGTCTAGGAGCTCGCTTGTCGGTCGATAGGACCCCGATGGCGCGCTCTTTTTCCCTCAGTCCGGTTTATCCACAAGGGTGGTTTACGGTGAGGTTTTTAATGAGGCTCATCTGATCTAAGACATTGTAGTAGGACGAGGCACGATGTAGGGAGCAGTGTGAGGGACTAGGACGAAGGTTACGGACCTTCGTCCACACCGGAAGCCAAATAGGCTCATAAGGTGCCGTCTCACACTCACACACCTATAAATAATACCTCTCTTGTACTATTCAGGGGATTCTAAGATATTTCCTACATTACACTTTCTCTCTCTAAACTCTCTCTCTCTCTCTACATTATCTCCTTCAAGAACATAAATCATAAGATTATTGTTTGATAGAATTAATCCGATACAAAGCCACATAACGAACAACGATTAACAAATTCTATCAACAATTTGGCGCTAGAAGAAGGGTGCCCGAATCTGAAAATTAAAAAAATTTCAAGAACAAAAAATTAGGGTTTGTTGAAGATTTGAAGATTTGAAGGTGTTCTTGATAAAACTCAAGAACACTTGAAGATACACAAACATATTCATTCCTTCAAACAAATTTTGTCCAGAAAAAAGTTTTCAAACGCACGCGTGTACACGAATAAATCGGACCCCGGATAATTCATCAAACGCGAGGCTAGACGAAAACTTACGCAACTCCACCCAAGCTGGACGACCTCCATCCCGGCGACCTCTCTCCACCTCGGCGACCTGCAGCGAGCTACCCCCTCCGAAATCCGAAAATGGCTAACACTCAAGCCGCCAAAGGACAGGCCTCCGCAGCGGCGGGAAGGTCCAAAGGAGGTGACCAGAACCAGGCCGAGGTGGAGACCTCACGCCAGGTGGTGGAGACCTCACAACCACCTCCCCAGAAGAGCACCGCAGCTCCGCGAGTTGCGGTGACCCAAGAAGACTTGGCCCCCGCCCTGAGAGACCTGGCCAGCAACCCCGACGAGCTCCAACGCACCATCACGACCTTACAGAGGTTGCAACAGAGGCAGCAGGATGAGCTCGCCCTAGTACCCAGGCGAGCTCCTGCTGCTGAAGCCCGGGAGCAGACCAGGCCCACCCAGGGCACCCAGACCCGGGGAGACTACAGCGTACTCCCCACCGAGCAGGAGGCGAGCTCGGCACAAGCTCGCCAGCGCAGGGAAAGGACCGGCAAAGCCAACATGGTGGAGGAGGATCCCACTCCTTACACCGGAAGGGAGTCGGCCTACACCAGGGCATCTGGCACCCACCAATCACAAAGGAGGGAAGTCCTCCAAGGCCGCCTGGGCCCGAGGTACGGGGAAAACGAGTGACGGAGGCCCCAGCTGCGTCCCACGGGGACTCCGACCAGCAGCCACACAGATCAGCCCATGAAAGGCTGAGGAGGCCCGCCACTGACCGGCTAGGCCCCCACGGCGGACGCCAGTTCCAGCCCACCACTGAGAGGTCGCCCCAGAGTGAGGCACCTCGGGGACGTGCATCCACGAGACGCACGACCTTTGAGCAGCCTCACTAAAAAAGGCCGTTGAAATGCTACAAGCACAAGTAGCAGCTAAGTCTGGCGGATTTGACGCCACGACTCTCCCCACATCTACATTGGCACCTGCCATCCTCCGCGCATCGGTGCAGAAGAAGATCCAGTTCCCGGTGATGTCCGCGTACGAAGGCGAATCTGACCCAAAAGTCCATCTGGCCAAGTACGCGGACTTCATGATTTAGGTTGGTGCCACCGACTCCACCCAGTGCTGGAACTTCCCGCTGACCCTAGGGGATCGAGCCCACCGCTGGTTCTCTTCACTCGCCCCGGGGTCAATCTACTCAGTTGGCCAACTCTCTCGGGAATTCCTGGCCCACTTCTCTGGGTTCAGATCCTACCTTACCCAGAAGCACCGACTCACCAACATCCATCAAGGCGAGAGCGAGACCGACCAGCAGTACCTGAAAAGGTTCGACAAAATCTTGCTGGAAGGCGAGCCGGTGAGTGAGGACACCAAGGTCATCGCAGTGATGGCCGGGCTCAAAAGGGGCACCGACCTCTGGAAGGAGATGCACCTCGCATGTCCCAACACTTACAACGAATTCCGTCACAAGGCGGGGGTGTTCTTGGCTATGCAAGAGGCACTACTGAAAGAAGTTAGTGCCCACGAAGAAAGGAAGCCCTACGGGAAGAAGTCCGGGGGCACCTACAAAGCTCCCCGGAACTTAAAAGCCTTTGGCGAAGGAGACGAGCTCAAAGAAAAGCTCAATCAGGTCCTCACTGTCTCCGTTGACCACGTCTTCACTGCCGTTAAGGGCAAGGCCATGCTGGAAGAGCCAAGGCGGATCCGCCAGGATCGCACGAAGCTCAACCCCAACAAATTCTGCGCCTACCATCAGGCCATCGGCCACTTCACCAGCGAATGCCGAGACCTCCTCAAGCAACTCTGGAAATTTTACGAGGATGGGAAGCTGGCCGAGTTCGTGAAGAAGGCCCCATCTAAGAGGCCAAGGTTCGAAAGGAGGGCTACCTCCGATGATGAAGAGGAGGAAGCGGACCAACCTGGTCCCCACAACAGGCGGAGGGCACATCCCCAACCTCAGCAAAACATGGAGCCCACCCGGGAACTCTTGGTTCTCGAGGAAGAGATCGGAGCTGCTGGAGGTCTCCAGGACGGGGGGTCTTCCATATTCAGGAGAAAGAGGAAGGCCGAAATCCGGGCCATAAACCAAGTCCAAGAGGGCAGCTCCGGCCCCAGATCCGTCTCGCAGCTTACTGATGAGCTGACGTTTTCCTCGACGGACCTGGAGGGGGTACTGATGCCCCAACACGACTCGTTGGTGATAACCGCCAACATCATGTTTGTCTGAATTCACAGGCTACTTGTGGACACCGGCGCATTCACCAACATTCTCTTCAAATCCACCTTAGATGCCTTAGGTGATTTTGAGTCATATCTGGAACCTAGCAATGCTAGGATAGTGGGGTTCGGAGAAGCTGTAACCGTCCCCCTAGGTAGTGTCAGGTTGAGCGTCCAGCTTGTATCGGCTGAGGATCCCGAAAGGAGACTGACTAGTCTCATAGATTTCCTAGTTGTCGACCAGCAGCCCTCCTACAACGGGTTCCTCGGTCGCCCGTTTATTAATGAATTCAAAGTGGCGTGTTCGACCTACTACTACTGTTTAAAATTCCCAACTCCAAAAGGTGCCGGAAAGATAAAAGGTGACCAGAAAAAGGCCCGAGAGTGTTTACTCCAAATGAAAGATGGTCAGGTCAAAAAAGCGGTGACACGAGTCCAAGTTCTTGAGGGGGACGTACAGATTCCTGCAGACGAGCCAAACATCCTAGACGTCATCTCGGTCGAAACTGAGATGATGGAGGTATGTGATTTGTCAGAAATGAACCAAGGCACTGGACTTGTGCAAGACACACAACCGACACCAATGGAGGTCTTGGAAGAAACCCAAGTGTTGAGACCTGCGCAGGGGTCAGTACCTGCGCAGGAGCAACTACCTGCTCCCATGGAGGTGGCTGATGAAGCCCAAGATGGGGGACCTGCGGGGGGTCAAGAACCAACACCAATGGACGTTGACCCAACTCCCCAAGTCACCGCACCATCCCAAATTGACAAACCACCGGAGGTGCTCACAGCTGACGAGCCCGCCAAAGCTGAAAGCCAACCCGATGACCTCGAACCGCGCATAGGCCACGAGCCTGCGCAGATGTCACAAGAGGAGTGGGATGAGTTCATCAGCGACCCGAGGTGGAAAAGTCAAAAGAGAAAAGTCATCCCCATGGAAGAATTGACGGCACTCCCGGTGGACCTGGAAAGAGACTTAGAACTTTTCATCGGTTCTGAGTTACCTGAACCGTACCGGTCGAGGATGGAGCTGTTCTTAATGACCAACCTAGACGTGTTTGCCTGGTCCCACGAAGACATGACAGGAATCCCGTTGGAACATGCTTGCCACAGACTTAACATAGATCCGACGAGGAGACCAGTATGCCAAAAGCGGAGAAAGTATGGACAAGACAAGTACGCAGCTCTAACTATTGAGGTGGAGAAATTGTTAGACAACAAGCTCATCAAGGAAGCTTTGTGTCCGCAGTGGGTTGCAAACGCCGTCCTGGTGAAGAAACACAATGGGACGTGGAGACTCTGCATTGACTTCACGGACCTGAACAAAGCATGCCCGAAGGACAACTTCCCACTGCCTCACATCGACCAGCTGGTGGATAGCACCGCAGGCCATGAGATGATGACATTCATGGATGCTTTTGCGGGCTATCACCAGATAGCTCTACACCCAGATGACCAGGAACACACGGCGTTCTACACCAACAAGAATATGTATTGCTGGGAAAGGATGCCGTTCGGACTCATCAGCGCCAGAGCCACCTACCAAAGATTGGTGAACAAAATGTTTGACCAACACATTGGCGAATCCATGGAGGTGTACGTAGATGACATAGTTGTCAAAAGTTTGAGAAAGGAGGACCATCTGGACCACCTAAAACAGACTTTCGACATACTGCGCCACTACAACATGAAGTTAAACCCCAAAAAGACCAGCTTCGGCGTACACTCCGGAAAGTTCCTGGGGCATCTAGTTAGCCAACGTGGAATTAAGGTCAACCCGACACAAGTCCAGTGCATAATCGAGATGGGTATACCCGACTCCGTCCAAAAAGTTCAAAGGCTGACTGGGTGCATGGCAGCCCTGAACAAATTCATCTCCAGGTCCGGTGACTGAAATCATCCATTCTTCGAGGTGATTAAGGCAAACACACGGAGGTACAAAGAGGCGGCCAAAGCCAACAAGCTCCATCTCAAAAATCACTTCGTGTGGACAAGTGAATGCCAACGGGCCTTCGAAGACATCAAGACATACCTGGCAGATACACAGGTCCTGTCAAAACCAATACCTGGAGAAAAGCTGTATCTATACCTAGCTGCGTCGGAGGTGGCCATCAGCTCCGTCCTGGTCCGAGAAGAGGCAAAAACACACCTACCAGTGTACTATGTGAGCCAAGTCCTACACGAAGCTGAGTTGCGATACACCCCAACAGAGAAGCTGGCTTATGAACTGGTGATGAGTGTTAGAAAATTGAGGCCCTACTTCTTCGACCACCCGGTAGAGGTGCTGACAACGTTCCCACTACGTCAAATATTACAGCGCCCAGACACCGCCGGACGCCTGCTAAAATGGTCACTAGAGATCAGCCAATACGGTATAACCTACGCACCCCGAACTGCGATCAAGGGACAAGCACTTACCGATTTCATCGTCATGCTAACTTTCCCACAAGATTCGAAGAGGGGGCGTATAGCTCCTTGGCATCTCTACGTGGACAGATCATCAACCAACGTAGCAGCAGGCGCCGGCGTGGTCCTGATAAGCCCGGACAGACAAGTCTTCACCTCCGCAATTCGGTTCGACTTTCGAGCAACCAACAACGAGGCGGAGTATGAAGCATTGATAGCGGGACTTAGGCTATCATTAGCTGTGGGGGCAACCAATCTTCAAGTTTTTGGAGATTCCCAGCTAATAATATCCCAAGTCCGGGGGGAATATGAGGCAAAAGACCAGCAGATGATGACCTACCAGAAGATAGTCGCACATCTGATCTCGATGTTTATGCAGGTTTACATTAATCAGATACCGCGGCTAGAAAACATGCAAGTGGATGCTCGAGCCCGGCTAGCTACTAGCAAAGGCAAAGCCAAATTCACGGAGATTGTGATCACCACGCTGAAAAACCCCTCGACGTCAGATTACAAGATAAATCAAACTTCGAGTGGGGGGCAGGAGGATAGTGAAGATGGTGAAGATTGGTACACTCCAATCCAAAAATATTTGACAGACGGAACAACCCCCGTAGACACCTGGGAAGCTAGCCGGCTAGCAAAGCAAGCTGCCAGATATACGCTGCTGGATGGCCAACTCTACAAACGTGGATTCTCTCTACCCCTACTCAAATGTCTAATTAGGAAACATGGGTCCAAAGTGTTAGAAGAAATTCACGAAGGGATTTGTGGGAGTCACGCTGGGGGCAAGCATTGGCATACAAGACGATCAGGCAGGGCTACTACTGGCCCACTCTTCGCAAAGATGCCATCAGCTTCGCTCGAAGGTGCCGAAAGTGCCAACTTTTCGCACCTAACATCAACTCCCCAGCCAACCAGCTGAAGTCGGTGTTCAGCCCATGATCTTTCACGAAATGGGGAATCGACTTGATCGGCCCATTTCCACCTGGTAGAGGCGGTGTAAAGTTTGTTGTTGTAGCAGTAGACTACTACACTAAATGGGCTGAGGCCGAAGCTCTCACAACTATAACCCAAGAAAGGATGATCGGCTTCATTTGGAAAAACATGATCTGCAGATTTGGGCTCCCGCAATCTGTTATCACTGATAACAGAAGGCAGTTCGATGGACAGAAACTGAGGGACTTCTGCAGTTCATGGAACATCAAGAAGCACTACTCAACCCCATATCATCCCCAGTCGAACGGCCAGGTCGAGGCGGTGAACAAGATTCTGAAACACATATTGAAGCTCCGCCTCGAAGAAAAGAAAGGGTGTTGGGCAGACGAACTCCTGGAGGTCCTATGGTCTTATAGAACTTCCTATAGGACCAGCACCGGGGAGACCCCGTTTACCCTAGCCTTTGGGACTGAAGCTGTAGTCCCGGTTCAAGTCCAGAACAAGACTTGGAAGGTGGTGGGGTATGATGAAGAAAAGAATGATGAAGCCCTGGTAGTAGAGAATGATCTGATCGAGGAGACCAGAGCTTCGTCAGAAATGAAAAACGCCACCTACAAAGCTTAGAGCGGAAAAATATTACAACTATCAGGTCCGAGACCAAAAATTCAAGGTCGGAGACCTGGTGTTAAAAAAGAAATTGATGGCCCCACCAGGTGTATTCAGTTCAAACAGGGAAGGACCATTCCGGGTCACCGTAGCCTGGCCAAATGGTACCTATGATCTAGAAGACGCAGAAGGCAAAGCTTCGTCATACACCTGGAGCTCGGCACATCTAAAGAAGTTCTACCAATAGACTAGAATCCTGTAATAGACTAGTCGAAGGTTTGCATCAGAAATGTCGATGGCAACCGATGTAAATTACGTTGCTATAAAAAGTCAGAAAATTTACAATGTCAGAGAAATTCAGAAAAATTCCCAAGTGTTTGGACCTGTGCAGCCCTCCAACCAGGCGAGCTGCACCAGGTCGCCCACTGCTCCTGGGAGCTCGCCAAGTCCAGCTCGCCCGCGTACTCGAAAATTCACAATGCGCAAAGACCAAGGTCCCAAGCGTTGTAATTAAATAGCTCGAAGGCAAAGGCAAAAGTGCCCAAGGTCGCGAAGGTACCCTCCTTAAAGGGTTGCTAAGCACCTACTGCCATAAGTTAGAAAAATTCGCAAAAAAGACGAAAAAATGTCTAAGGCAAGGTTCATGAAACCCAATGGCCCAACGTGAATCAATCGAAGTGCAGTTCGCCGCCCTAAGTGGTCTAAGACGAACGATTCGCGGCCCTAAGTGGCATAAGATGAAGAATACGCACTCTCAAAACAGAGGTACAATTCGTAGTCGTAAGTGACGTAAAACGAACGATTCGCTTCTCAAAGTAGAATAAGACGAACAATTATGTACCAGAAAAATAAACAAGAACGAGCTATTTAGGAAATTATAACGTAAAAGCGCAAATACATAAATGAAAAGAGTTGGACAAAAATGCTCGACTTATATTCAAAAGATACTTAAGAGATTTTCAAGTAAAAAATATACTTGAAAAAATCCTAAGTATGAGTAGCTGTGCTGGCCATAAAGGCCGACCAGCTCGCCATCTTTGAACTGCAAAAAGCTCCTTCTGGGCGAGCTGCACGTGCCCTGCGAGCTAAATCTACTTGAACAAAAAGCAAAGGCTACAAAAACGGAGCTCCTTCTGGGCGAGCTCCGCAACCCGGCGACCTACCACAAGTTGATAAATAAAAAGCTAGTCTAAGAAAACAAGAAAACGCCTAGACATCTGGAGCAGCAGGAGGGGCATCAGCGGGCACCTCGCTGGAACCAGGGGCCACCGGGTCGGATGGGAGAGCGAGCTCGGCCTCAGTTGTGATATTGCCAGTGAGCTCGGTGGTGTCGAACTCACTGAGGTTCAGCACAGCATCCCCGCAGGCTTCTTGGAGCTGCGCAACAGTAAGGGGAACCTGCTCCTCCTCGCCGGCGGCCTCCTCCTCGCCAATGCCCAGCTCTGGTACCTCAACTGTTTTGATAATCTGGAATCGCGCAGGCACAAAGTTGAGGGGAATGCCGAGCTCAGAGAGGTCACCTATGTCCAGCTCGGCGCTATCAGGAAAGGGAACCCAATCCAGACAAGCCTTGAAGTCGCCCACCACTGCCTCGACCTCGTCATCCTTGTGAGCTCGAGCCCACCAAAGAGTCCGCAAAACCTCGGCATAACATTGGACGAATCCTTTGTCAGAGGCCTCAGCCTTCACGGCCGCCAGATCCGGCAAGGAGGAAGCGGCATGCCGCAGCTCGGCAATCTCGTTAGCCTTAGCCTCCAGCTCGCCCCTTAGCCTCTCGCACTCAGCGCTTGATCTCTTCACCAAACCCCGCTGCAGTGCGAGGTCCTTCTTCGTAATTCCATGGCTGCCGACCTCCTGGGCGAGCTGGGTGGCGAGCTCCTCCTCCTTAGCTTTTATCCTCGCCTCCGTCTCCTGCTCGAGCCTGGCGAGCCGGCGTTGGACAGTCTCAAGCTGTTGAAGGGCACTTTGCTCGGCAGCCAACGATGCCTCAGCCCTCTCCTCGGCGAGCTGCGCTTGCCTCTTCGCCTTGTCAGCAGTGTCCTCCAGCGCCAACATCCTTTTATTCCTGTCGGAGCGGCCTGCCTCCAACTCGGTGAGCTGCTCGAGAGCTTTCTGATTGGCGAGCACCAACCTACTCGCATGATGAGCTGAGAGGAGGAGGTTCTCCTTCAGATCTTGGCTATTGATGTTCGCCACCGACGGAGTTGTCCAATGCCTTGGCATCTCACTCACATCATTTCGGGCTATGCCCGGAGGAAGGTTCCGCATCGACGTAAGGGAGCGGGATCACTCGAAGGCATGCAGGGCCTCATGGCGGTTCGGGAAGGCAATCGGGGCATAACTGCGAAACCAAAACAGATAGAAAATGTTAGAAAAATAAGAGACAATAGGCGATGAAGGTCAACTGGGCGAGCTACTTACTGAGCTCGGTCGGGGTCCCAGCCCAGGAGCGTGTCGTCGGTGGTTTGCACCTAAATGGAGATGGAGAGGGGGCGAACTCCAAATAGGCATGGCCGCCAGCGGGGCAGTAGATTGAGCAGAGGCCCCCTGCCCGGACCTCGCCGAAGTCCTCTCGACCTGGTCGGAGTCCTCATCGACCAGGCCCGTGTACCTGGTCCTCTTGCGAGCGGGGGGATCCTCCTCGCCAGCTCGGGATCCCTCCCCCCTTTGGGACCCCTTCTTCCCTCGACCTCGCTCGGAGGGGGCGACAGCTCGCCTCCCACCTCGGCCGGTCCGAGCGACCTCTGATGCCTTGGACTTCTCAGGAGCCTTGGCCTTCTCCTTTTGGGCTCCCGACCCCCCTGCCTCGCCCTTTTTGGAGGCGAGCTTTGCCTCCTTGCTCGCCTCCAGCGCGAGCACGGACGGTGGGGCAAGTCTGTTGGGGCGAGGTGGGCCCATCTCGAAGCGTTCCTTCACTGTTTGATAGGCTTCGGGGACCTCGGCGATCGGGATGGCGACAAAGCTACCACCTGCGCAAAAAACTACGAATGTCAGCATAATGGGCGAGCTACCCCCCCCATAGGCGAGCTTCGAAGAGTTAAACCTGGGAGCTCGGGACCTTAGATATCGAGGTGGTGCGGCAGTGTGAGGAGCCCGGCGAGCCGCAGGCAATGGTGCGCGCACAGGTGGGCGACCTGCCTATCCTTCCCACTTCTCAAGCAACAGATTGCGCGCACCACGTCGAATTGGGCCGACACCTTAGGCCTGCCTCTGCTGGATTTGTGGCTCTTCGGAACTGCAAAGAGAAAGAAAATTAGAATTAGTATATCTAATTCAACCCACACACACCGAAATAGGCGACCTACTGCTGGCTTCCCCGTATCCCTCCGGAGTGGGAATACGGTCACCTCGCCCGTTGTACGTGCTGGAGGCTCGCCAATCCCCGCCTATGAAGAAAAACTGCTTCTTCCAGTCACGGACTTTATTTGGCAAGTCCCCGAGAAATTTTTCCCCCGGGCGAGCTTCCAAATAATAATACCCCGCGCCATCTTGCGCCCGCTTGGTCACGACGAAGAGCTCGCCCAGGTCCGCCGAGGTCGTCGCATTTTCATAACCCTCCGGCCCAAAAACAGACAGGGCGGCGAGAAGGTTACTCCACGCATTCGGAGTGAGCTGGGTGATGGCCAGGTTATTGTCAGCAAGATATTGGCCGATGATCGGGTGCAGTGGCAATGTAAGCCCAGCCCTTAGGACATCAACATTCAAGGCGGTCATCCCCTCAGGAGGCGCGTCGGCTCACTCATCCTTCATTGGGGCGTACATGTAGATGTCGAGCAGGATGCGATATTCCCTGCGTATGATGGGCAGGTCGCATTCATCAATAAGGCTCATCACCTCGCCAGCTTTGTACTCAGAAGGGGCAACTTCCTCCAGGTCGGCGGGGACTGCGGGAGGTATCCGACTCGGGCAGGGGAAGCTCGCCGCGTACTCGGCGACATACTCGTTCCAATCGAATGGATGAACCACCTGGGTGGGAACCTGGTACTCAACCAGCTGGGGTTCCGGGAAACCGATACGGCGGAACCATTCGAGCGTAACTTCCTCCAGGTCGCCACCCTCCTCGCCGACCTCGGCATTGCCCTCTTCAACCTCTTCGGGTCCTTCGTTGCCACTAGCAACTCTTTCCTCTTGGGCGACCTCGCCGCCTTCCTCCCATACCTCGCGGTATATAGAACTAGAGGCTCCTTCCTCCCGATCGGGACGTAGCTCGCTGGGCAGCTCACTACGCAGCTCGCCGGAGACCTGGCGAGCTACCGAGGTTGCCTCGGAACTAGAGCCAATTTCCACGTATGAAACCCGAGGTGGCTCCTCCTCAATTATTGGCCGTTTATCAGGGTTCCGGTCCGAAAGTGTCTTGCTCGAGGAATGTGTCGACATGGTCCCAAAGAAGTCCAAAAGGTTCTCAGTCCAAAATCCAACAATCCCTAAGTCAAGGAAATCCAAATGGGTTCTCGACACAGTCCGCGGTCCAAAGTTCAAATAATTCCAAAAAAAAAAAAGGGAAGAAAACCACGTAAAAGGGCAAAAGAGAAGGGAAGAAAGATCAAATCCTACCTTGAAGAGCCTTCGAAAATCCATCGAGCACAAGAAAAATCGGTCGCCGGGAAAGCTCTGAGAATTCAAAATGCAGAAAGTGAGGAAATGAATCTATTTCCCCCTATTTATAGACGTCGGGGCGAGGTGCGATATTCACGAAGTACAGGGACCTGTTTGCAAGAAATTTGAAAGTTGACATGATGGTGGGCGGGAACCGAGGCCTCAAAAGGCGTGCATGACCCCTGGATTCCCGCACCATGTCGGCCAGAAGCAACCGCCTTGGCCGAGTTCGCCTGCTAGCCCGACAATCACCCATGAGTAGTTCACCGAGTTTTGAGTTTTCCAGCTCGCTTGCACATTTGACGAGGTCATGGTGCATGCGAGCTGGGGGCAAATGTTGATCTGGCGAACTAACACCTTTAGCATGTGGATAATTGAGAAGGTTTGGCAGATCGCCAGGACTCACCCGAATCCGCGGAAGTGTGGAGCTCGCCCAAAAGGGCTCACCTCTGTCATTCTGGAGCTCGCCCCGAGCTCGCCCCATGTCCCCTCGAAGATCTCGCCGAGGTCCATCTTCGCACGACGTTGGTCAACCACATAAGGCACTGGAGCTCGCCCTGTAGCTCGCCTAAACCAGTGAAATCCACCTTCGAGCTCGTCTAGGAGCTCGCTTGTCGGTCGATAGGACCCCGATGGAGCGCTATTTTTCCCTCCGTCCGGTTTATCCACAAGGGTGGTTTACGACGAGGTTTTTAATGAGGCCCATCTGATCTAAGACATTGTAGTAGGACGAGGCACGATGTAGGGAGCAGTGGGAGGGACCAGGACGAAGGTTACGGACCTTCGTCCACACCGGAAGCCAAATAGGCTCATAAGGTGCCGTCTCACACTCACACACCTATAAATAAGACCTCTCTTGTACTATTCAGGGGATTCTAAGATATTTCCTACATTACACTTTCTCTCTCTAAACTCTCTCCTCTCTCTCTACATTATCTCCTTCAAGAACATAAATCATAAGATTATTGTTTGATAGAATTAATCCGATACAAAGCCACATAACGAACAACGATTAACAAATTCTATCAACAATTTTCTCATAGTTTCATGAAAAATTTATAATATTAATTTTAATTAATAATATGTATATTATATATATATATTAAAATATATATCAAACTTAATCTCAATCAGAACTATCACACATGAAAAAATAAACAATATTAATGATAAAAACTTTACCAAAAATAATATTAATACTCTCTCCTTCCCAAAAAACATTGCATAGTTTCTATTTTGGGTTGTCCCACAAAAAGTTTGCACATCTAAAAATGAAAACTATTTATTAAACTCTACTCTCACAATACACATATAATATTCATAAAAATATATTTTTTATACATTTTTCTTAAACTGCGTGCCCAAAAGACACCGCAATTTCTTCTGGGACAGAGGGAGTAACAACCAATATTAATTAATAATATTATACAAAAGGTTATCACACATATAAAAGATAAACAATAATAATAATATATAAACTCAATCAATATAACTATTGCACATTATAATTTATATAATCATAAATCCTCAAATAATTACGCATGGATTAGATATGCCATCTGAAAAACAATCAGAAAACAACTCATCAGCAACTCAATCCTCAATTAAATTACGTATGGATTATAATAGATAAAAATTTATGTGAAATCGTCTCGACCACGTAAATTGATACTCACTTTCTATTAAAGTGATTATAAGTAACGCATGCTCAATTTATAGCTCATCTAACTGTCCCTTGTCATTAGACGGTCTTTCACAAGACCAATTTTTATTAATGATATGTATGAGATGAAAATATAATAAAATAATTTTCTTTTTCATCAAATTAACAATTGAGTATATGACAAATTTTTTTACAATATTATATTACTAATCCAATATGGAATATTTTTTTAATATTAGCTTATTTTATCCTAGAAAAAGAGTGCCCTTCGAATATGAAAAGAAGAAGATACAGGCTTCATGGACCCCTCTCCAAAAATTTAATTTAGTAAACTTAGGCAACCTTTCCACACACGTTTTCAGACCTATTTATATTACTATCGATTCAGAGAAATTATTTAAATATCAATTAACTTCAGATCCTTTTCTATATACTTAATTATTAATTATAGGGGAAAAAGAAGAAGCAGATTTACGTCCTTAATTTAATGTTCAAGAATGAAATTAGTAAATTCTGCAATAATAATGAATATATTCTCGATTTTTTTTTTATTTATACGAATTTCACATTTATTAATTTTATTTAATTAACCCATATATCAACTCCACAAACTCTCCATTAATTAAACTTGTTTATATACAATATAATATTTATATTATTACATTCATTCAATAATATATATATATAGTACTATTTAATTAGTGATATTATTACTCATATAAATTATATTACAGTGCAAAATATTGCAAATATTAATTTATAAAAGTGATTATATTTTTTAATATAATTAAATATAATATTGTTAATTTTATATTATGAATAAATTTGATAGGAGAGAGTGGTTGTTTTCTCTTTCCTTTCCTTATGTACAAAAGGAGTAGTTAAAAATTATGAAGGATTTGTGGGATATTTGAGGTAAGAATAGGAAATAAATGGAAAAAGTATTTAAAACACAAGCTAATTATAAATAAGCATTCTAGAGATCGAGTACTCTCATGAATAGCTAGGCAATAGGTCATGATTTGCAAAATTTAAATTGCAGATCATTTTCAAAATATATATACACAATAATATTAATTTTTAATTAATATGTGTATGGATCTGGATCCCCTCTTGTACAGTTCTGTGTAGAGGGAGACCGCTAGATTGCACGGGTGTGTGTGATCCAACGGTCCCCTCCTGTACAGGAGGGGATCTCTATGTATACCCCAATATTAAAAACATATATATAATATTAACTATTATTTTCTCACAAAATTGGACACACACTCGTTTAAATTTTTTAATCAACCAGTAGATGCAAATGCAACACGTATTAAAACTCCAATTTGACCTAAATATGTCACACATTGTAATTAAATAGTCACCATAGTCCATATATATATATATATATATATATATGTGCGTGTGTGTGTGTATCTAGATTTCTTTAGTTATTAAGAAATCAAGAAATCTAATTTGATAAGGATGTGTAGAAGCAAAAGAAATATGCATGTACAGCTCTATGGGGAGACTTTTTCCCTCTCAATTATTGCGTAGAAAGACCAAATCAATATTAACTAATATTATTTCAACATAATTTAATTACCAACTCTTCAATATCCTAAATAAACAAATTAATGGTAGCAATTATTAAACTATTGCTAGTCAAATGTGAAGCATTATAGTGATTTATTTAACTTTTTAATTGCAGATTAATTATCAAAAGTTAAGATTATTTAACCTTGATTAATAATTAGGCATCGAGAGAGGTGAATCCCAAGCTATAAAAGGGGAAGGTTGGATAGCAAGAAAAGCAGAATCCAAAATATGGCAACCAAAGCAATGGGCTCTCTAATTGCTACTATGCTCGTAGCAACTTTGGCTCTTTTGCTTCCTTCCATGGCCAATGCCAACTACCAATATTCATCTCCACCACCGCCGCCACCGGTGTACAAATATAAATCTCCACCACCGCCCCCAAAACACCCATACGTGTACAAATCTCCACCACCGCCCACTCCAGTGTACAAGTACAAATCTCCACCGCCACCTACTCCAGTTTACAAGTACAAATCTCCACCACCACCCACCCCTGTTTACAAATACAAGTCTCCACCACCACCACCACCACCACCCACCCCTGTTTACAAATACAAGCCTCCACCACCACCTCCCACCCCGGTGTACAAATATAAATCTCCACCACCACCAACACCGGTTTACAAATACAAGTCACCACCTCCACCCACTCCAGTGTACAAATACAAATCTCCACCTCCCCCAACACCTGTTTACAAATACAAATCTCCACCACCACCAACACCCGTGTACAAGTACAAATCTCCTCCTCCGCCCACTCCAGTTTATAAATACAAGTCTCCACCACCGCCGATTCACAAACCGGCACCATACGTCTACAGCTCTCCACCACCCCCACACCACTACTAAGCAACGAATACTCCCACTTTCCAAGTAAGCTTCATCATACTGTTTTAATGCAATAATTATTTACTTAAATATGATACAACTAAATATTCTTAATTAAGAAACACATTGAAGTTTAATTAAATCATCTTTTTAAACACATTGCTGCATGAAAATTTGACCAATCATTAAAGAAAAAAGAGGGTTTTTTAGTGACTAAGATCAAGTTGATTTATTGATGATGCAGGCAAGGATCAAAGTCCGTAATAAAATATGAGGAGTGCTGAAAGCGAAGGATCCATGCATCATGAGAGAGAAAGGAAGAGATATATAGAGAGAGAAAGAGAATAATTATAATAAGTCAATGAAGACAGTCTTGTCATTATTATTTGTTTCATGTTCTGGTTTTGCTTGTCTTTGTCATTAGTATTTGTTCCTTGTTTTGGTTTGCTTATTTTAGTGTGTAGCGCATATGTTTGCTTTCCATATTTGTATTTCACATTTCTATGTACTCTCCCATCTATAATATTTAGTCTTTTTATCTTCTATGCACAATTATTAAAAAAAAAATAGATATAATTTGTAAAAAGTAAAAATATTATATATAGTCAAATTAAATATAAAATAAATTATTTTAAAAATAATGTGTGTGAGATTTAAAAGCAAATAGTGTAAATAAATGTATATTAGGGTGTAAGTAAAAAAAAAAAACAATTTAATAAATAAGATTATTTCCATAGATGGGAAATAAAACAAGGTGTACTATTTCTACGTAAATTGTTACTATTTCATATATTTTATGACATTAAACTTCAGATTTGACCATGATCGCCGGTAGAGTAATTAATTTGTTATTGCGTATTAATTAAGCTAAAAGGAAATATTATTTTTTTCCACTGTGTTTATAATGCACTACCACAAATGATCAAATATGGTAATAACTCGTAACTAGCTAGGGGTTCAATATTTTTTTATTTGATTGTTTAAATTTATTTATATATTCACAGTTGATGTTGATATATATATATATATATATATATATATATATATATATATATATAAAAGTTTGTGCATCTTGGGTCACTCGCTTTCGTACATTAACTCTGAGATCAAATTTCGTACATCTAATACTCCTGATTCATTCTCTCGTTGCACTCATTGAAAAGTGAACGAGACGAAAGCACAAATACGATACCTCTTGTTAAACCTAAGACAAAATTTAAAGATGTGTTTTGTTTAATAGATAAAATAGTGACAATACTGCCCACCTATAAGTATATAACCAATAAGCATATAAATATTTATGATGTACTACCACTATCCCCCATTAGGTTTAACATTTATTGTGATGAAATATGTTATAAGGGATATAATCCCACCAATGGTGATTGTTGTCTTATTAATACGTCCGTAAAAAATAGTCTTGATTTTAAAAAATAGAAATAATTACCTTCAACAACATCCACTTACACTATTTGTTAATGAGCCCACACACAATATTTTAAAAATAATTTATTTTGTATTTAATTTGATTAGTACAAATTAAAAGGGTATTTGGTTTAGCTTTATAAATTTTTTAAAACATCTTATAAGTTGTTTAAGAGTTTATAATTTTTTTAAAGTGTACTGTAAAATAAGAAATTGTGATATATATTCTAACTTATTTTTCTCACAGCCTTCACTCCCACCCACCTATTCCATCCCAGGCCACTTTCCAACCCTACATTAACATAAGAAATAAAAAATATATTTATTTTCTATTAAAATTAATATTTTAGAAAAATTATGATAAAGAACTTATAAATTGTATTAGCTAAATATTTTAACAACTTTTAAGTTGCTTAAAAATAACATTTTATAAGCTCTTAAAACCACTTATAAGATGTTAGAGCTTATAAGATATTTAAAATAAATTTAGTCAAACACCCTTTAAATTTAAATACAAGAACAATTTTTTTGACAAAATATTACTCCCTCCGCCCCACTATATTTTTTTCATTTATTCTTTTTTATTTTTTTGAAGTTATTATTTATTTTTTTGAAATTATTTTCATTATTTTTTACATTATTCCCATTATTATTTTTCATATTTTTATCACATTACTTATATACTCTCTCCGTCCCACTATAAGTTGCTCATTTTGTCATTTTCGTCCGTTCCATTATATGTTGCTCGTTTTTTTACCTTTTTTGGAAACTACTATTCACTTTTTTATTGTTATTTTCAATATTTTTTAAACTATTTTCTTTACTTTTTCACTTTTCTCCATCACATCACTTATACTTTTTCACTTTTTTCATCACATCACTTATATTTTTTCACTTTTATCTTAATTTGTATGCTCAAAATCAACGAAAAACTTATAGGAGAATGTTGGGAGTATTTTCTAGTTTCACTTTAACATATGTGTCCAAAAAAAATATATATATATACAAAGACGGATGATATTAAAAGGGGAACAAGTATTGGTTGTTTTACCTTATATCATTGGAAGTCAATTATTTGATATTACCTATGCAATGAACCAATTTTTTTTATTTAAATATTGGTTCAAAAAATCAATGTATTTATAAATTAATTCATAATATTTTGTATAAAAATATACTTTTTTTGTATATAAACACTTTTTTTTTTCTGCACAGAATCAAGTTGTAATTAATATCAATTTTATGAATAATTTTGTAATTTTTCACTTTTTTTCATATATTTTATTTTAAAAGTTATAATTATTTTGTTACTCTTTAAAAATTAAATCACTCATTTATAAAACTTAATAAAAATCTATTTTTTTTCATATTATTATTTAATTTTTACACTTGAATACTCTTTATTTAAAAAAATATATATATCATTTATTAATATAAAAAAGAATTGAGACTCACAGTAAAATACTATAGGAGTGGGACCAATGGGTCAAAATAGCCATCACAATAGGATTGGTGAGAAAGTAATACTCCCTCCGTCCCAATATTTTCTTCATAGGTGGAATTTCACGCATATTAAGAAAAAATGAAGTATGTGAGTATGAAGTTATATAATAAAATATAAAAAAATGTATTTTATTGACTTTTGGGGTATGAAGAAAGAGTTGGGACGTCCATATAAGAAAAGTGTGAAGTTTATCTTGGGACAGAGGGAGTAAATTTGTGTCCGTATCTCTGTTGTCAGATATTAATTTGTTGACTTCTCAGTTGACTTCGAGCCATATTCAAGCCGGCTTTTTAATATGGCTTTATGGCTCCTAGATATAGTACCACTTTTTCATTTTCTCTAATATTTCTATATGCTATTTCATTTTTCATACCACTATTTATTTTGATACATATTTTTAAATTACCCCTAATACTATTAATAATTTCACACTTATAATTGGTATAAAATTTACTTAAATAAATTAATATTCTTTAATAAAAATTAGTATTTTATTTATTTAAATATTACAAATTAACTACAAAAAAGAGTTAAAAAATCAAACGGAACAATAAAATCGAAACAAAAAGAGTATATCCCTATACACTTGTATGTACATAATGACCTCTCCACTCTGGATTAGGTTGGGGGTGGGGACACAAATAATAGAAAAAAAATATTTTCTCTGTCCACCAAATTATTTCTCACTTTTTTTTTTGTCCATAATTTTTTTTTGTATTTTCTTATTTGTAAACAACCCACACTCATAAATAAAAATTTGGGTCCGACAATACCTTCAATTTTTCTTATTTTATCTATCATTTTAATATAATATTAATTTTCATTAAATTCGGTGTCACAAATTGGAAAAAGATGAAGGAAGTAATAAATTGATTGTGTGTTGATATATAATTGAGTTCTCTATTTCTGAGGTTTGAAATATATTTTGTGATGAATGAAATTAAGAAGTGTAAATTAATGTATTTTACGATGATAGAGTTTAGCATTTACAAAAGAATTTAATTAGCGATTATAGTAAAATACAAATTCATAAGAATATGAATAAATACTCAAGGTTGAAATAGCTCGACTTTTAAAGTGTCCACAAAAATCCCACCTTCTTAAAATTTATTGGGGAAGATTATCATGAATTTATTAACTAGTACTCCCTCCGTCCCCCAAATTTATTCTCATTTGAATGGGCGGGTTTTTAAAAAAGTGAGATAAAGTAGATAAAGTGAGAATAAAGTGAAATAATTATGGGGTCCACCAAAGAATAAAGTGATTGTTTGTAGTGTAATAATAAAATAATATTTTTTAAAAGAGAAATGAGAATAAATTTGAAGAGTCGAACGAAAATGGAAAGTAAGAATAAATTGAGGGTGGGGGAGTATATGTTTTATGAAGTGTTTATTGTTTTTTTGAAACTAATTAGAGCCCAAAGGATTAAAAGAAGGATAGAGTCGATAATTTAGTCCATAAGTAACTATTAATTGTTAAGGGAATTAATTTAATAAATCAATCAAATTCAGATAAAATTATACTCCCTTCGTCACGTTATAAGTTGTTTGTTGTTTTTTGGCACACGAATTAAGGTAAAAGTGAAAAAGTACAAGTGATGTGATGGAAAAAATGAAAAAGTATAAGTAATGTGATGGAGAAAAGTGAAAAAGTAATGGAAATAGTATAAAAAGTATTGAAAATAATACTCCCTCCGTCCCAACATTTTCTTCATAGGTGTAGTTTCACGTATATTAAGAAAAAGTGAAGTATGTGAGTATAAAGTTAAATAATAAAATATAAAAAGTGTACTTTATTGACTTTTGTGAGTGTGAGTTGTTTCCTTTTTTGAGGTGTGAAGAAAGAGTTGGGACATCTATATAAGGAAAATGTGAAATTTATCTTGGGATGAGGGGAGTAATAAAGAAGTGAATAATAGTGTTCAAAAAAACAAAAAAAAAACAATGAGTAATATATAAAGGGACGGACGAAAATGACAATATGAATAATTTATAGTGGGACGGAGGGAGCGTATGCATGTCTAACCTTTAATAAAGGCCTTTAATTATGCCACTTAATTTAAAACATATAGAATCACACCTTGGAGATGTGGACTCAAATAGTTACCTAGCTGGGAATCCAATTTAACTGTTTCCCACTTGGCCATTTCCTCATCCAATTTATTCTTTTCACAATTCTTTCAAATTTTTCTTGCCTTATTTAGGATTTTTTTTTTTAAAAATTAAGAAAAAGGGAAAGAAATTTAACAATCATTGTCTAGGATATATGCGTACTAAGTAAATATCACTAATTTAACAATATATGATTTGAAAATTAATAAATTAATTAATTCCACCTTATAAAATTCTTTTATGATATCAAATTTTGGGTTGCTTCAACTTTATGTCGAATGGTATTATGGAGTATTGTGAGGTCGATTACGAATTTAAAAATTACATATGAAAAGTATGCTTGTATATTTTCATACACAAATTTTAAATTCGTAAACGGACCTCATAATACTCTCCGACATATTACATTAAATCACGTGCAAAAAAACAAGATCATTTATTGTGGACGGGGGAGTATTAGTTATAACACTGCAAGAAAATTAATTTTTAGTGACAATAATTTTGTCATTAAAAATTACTCCTTCCATCCCAAAACTATTTTCACACTTTCCTTATTTGGACATCCCAACTCTTTTTTCACACCCCTAAAAAGGAAACTTTTTACAATCACAAAAATCAATAAAGTACATTCTTTTTTATTTTATTATTTAAATTTACACTCATATACTTATTTTTTCTTAATTTACGTGCTTGAAACTATGAAAGTAGTTTCGGGACGGAGGGAGTATTTTATTTTGTCAATCACTTTTACCAAATAAGCAACACTGACAGAATTATTGTCAATAAATGTAAATATTTTTGTAATGATACCAGCTTTACGATGAAATCTTATGATGGCATTTGAAATCTGCATAGCATGTGAGACTTGCCTATCATATTATTAAGAAGAAAATTACTTTTAAACCATATATATATATATATATATATGATGATGGTATTGATCAATAACTAATTCGATGTTGAAAATTAATTAAATTGGATGAGGAATTGCACTTCACCTACTCGATCTGGACATATGTGCCTAACAAACACTCTTGAAAAGACTAAACAAATTAATTTTTAACAATTATGATTATATGTATGTGTGTGTGTTTTTTATGTGTAAGAATTTTCAAGGTGCTAAATTGTCAATTTTCTTGACTAACAGTTTGAATTAAAGGTGTTATCATTCAATTAAATAAATACAATTAATAATCATTTGAAATTGATTGAGTATTTAGTCATTTAACAATAAGGTTTGTGTGAGACTGTCTCATAACATTAGATCGATATGAAATGTGTTATTTATTAATTAAATAGTTAAAATTTTAATAAAAAATGATAATATAATTTTATGAACTAATTTTAAAGTATCCAAGCATTTTATCATGAATATAAAAAATATCATCAGAAGTATCAAAGAGATAACACGGACTTAAAAACGGGTAAACGATACTATTGTAGTTTTTATTTTTTGTTTATCGGGCAAATGGTGATTCGAACCCTTGGTCTCTTGATCATAGGTAGTGATCTATAACCACTTGAGTTATACCAAATTAATGTTCTTTTGGAGGAAAAAAAAAACCCCTAGCTTGGGCTGGTATACACTTTCCAAAAAAACCCCTAGCTTGGGCTGGTATACACTTAAAGTCGAGAGACACTCAAATGTTGCTTACGCAAACTGGGATAGAAGCCCGAGAGTTATGATCAGTGTAAAAATTATTTGTATTTTGATTTGTTCTTGGTGATTTTAAAATTTTAAATTTATTGTACACTTGTTCTATTAAAGGGTACACCTTATACACTTATTAAGTGAATAAAAGTTCTTTATTTTCTGATTAAAAAAAATATACTAGTGTAGTTGTTTATCATGTATACAATTTACCTCTTTAGTAGATGTTTTTGCAGTCCATGTAGGGGTGAGCATGGCTCGATTCGGTTACCGAACCGAACCAAATCACCAAAATCGACTTAACCGAATTTATTATTATTAGAAACCAAAAATCGAACCATATACATTAAAAACCGAAAAAACCGAAACTGAAATTTTCGGTTCGGTTTCGGTTCAAAACCATATTAACCGAAATATCACTAGTCAAAATTGTGCGTGCGAAAATAGGGAGAGGGAAGTGGTGACTTGGTGGCCACCCGCCATGAGCTTAGGCAGACAGCGACGGATGGGAATGGGATGAGCTGCGTGAGGGTAAGGGAGGGAATTTCTGTAAGTGAGGCGCCGTGACCGTGAGGGTGAGGGAGGGAATTTGGAAATGATAACTTACTGATTTGAGGGTTAGAGTTTTTTTTATTTATATATAATGTAATTATATATATGTAATATAATATTTATTTAATTTATTTATATATTTAGTAATAGTATTATACATATATAATTATATATATATATATAAATTCGGTTCGATTTTCGGTTTTTTTGTTTTTTTATCTTAAAAACCGAAACCGAAACCGAAAACCAAAATATTAAATATTTAAAACCAAAACAGAACCGAATACCAAATTAACCGAACCAAATTCTTATTTCGGTTTGGTTCGGTTCGGTTTTTCGGTTAAAACCGAATAATGCTCACCCCTACTCCATGTAGGCTTGATTGTTCTTTGAAGTAAATTTTGGGCTTTTCTCTCCGATCACTTTTCGACCCATGAAATTAATTTTCTGTATCACATTTTGATTCTTTTTATTTTTTTTAATAATATGATCTTATTCGTTTTTTCATCAAGAATCACTTTATATTTTAAGAATTTGTACTTCTAACTTTTTCCCTAGTTATTAGTACTGATTAAATTCCAGTAGTTCAATAAATCAAATAATTTTAAAAAAAAAAACATATTATATATTTCTAATTCAAAAGATCAACCGGCCTAATCTTTGAATCATCAACAAAAGTCCAATTTAAAAACATTACCAACAATTCAAAATCTTGATTTCTTTAACCAACCAAATTAATCACCCATAACAAGTGGCTATATATATTTATATATATGATAATAATTTCACGTCAAGTTTCTAGCTAGTGACAACGATGGTAATTTAATTTCCTAACGAAAATTGCAATTTGATTTCTTCCAAGTGTGGAATAAGTTAGAAAATGTCACTAGTTTCATTTATTTTTTGTCCTAAAT